>NQII01005544.1:12436-127631 GCA_002778355.1 Clitarchus hookeri
AGCTGACAACCTCTCGGCCGCCAGAAGGAGACAGGGTGTTTGTTTATCTGTTTGTTTGTCCGACAAAGAGCGTGAGTTATCCCCAGACTTCGCTGTTCGTCCGGTTCCCATTTTGTCGCCGGACACCCTTCATCTTTACGTCCTACCTCTCAGTCTCACTCGCTTCTTCCTCACTTCTCTCTCCCCTCGGCATATCTTCCTCGTGTTCTCCACGAGCTCGGCAAAGCGTTCTTCCGGCTAGGCGGGTCTTCTAGACGCGTAACGAACTCCGCTGACGAATGAATGAATGTCCCGGGTGGTTTACGCCAACTATTTCCAGTCCCNCCGCCAGAAGGAGACAGGGTGTTTGTTTATCTGTTTGTTTGTCCGACAAAGAGCGTGAGTTATCCCCAGACTTCGCTGTTCGTCCGGTTCCCATTTTGTCGCCGGACACCCTTCATCTTTACGTCCTACCACTCAGTCTCACTCGCTTCTTCCTCACTTCTCTCTCCCCTCGGCATATCTTCCTCGTGTTCTCCACGAGCTCGGCAAAGCGTTCTTCCGGCTAGGCGGGTCTTCTAGACGCGTAACGAACTCCACTGACGAATGAATGAATGTCCCGGGTGGTTTACGCCAACTATTTCCAGTCCCGTCTCGCCCGTGTAACCTTGCGGCCAGTTGACTCATCTGCGCGGCGTGGAGCGGCTTACTGCTCTCCAGATGCAGCGCACAGCCTCGCCCAAGCAGATTACCGTCAAGCTTTTTTCAAACAACAGCTGTTCCTGCCGGCTCAGCCAGTTTCTTTATTTTTCTAGAGCTTTCTTTGAGCGCTTCTCGCGCCCGTTCTGCAACGTACTTTTCATTCGGTTCCTCGGCAGCTGACGTTCACGCGGGCATAGAGTAGATATGCATATATATATATAATTGCGCGGCAGTTTCTTTGATGTGATCGTACCCGTTCTCTAACTGGTTGCGCGAGGCTCTGTGAATGAGTGATGNAATTGCGCGGCAGTTTCTTTGATGTGATCGTACCCGTTCTCTAACTGGTTGCGCGAGGCTCTGTGAATGAGTGATGATATTTGAGTGGTTCTTAAGTTCGAGGTCTAGGGAGCCGAAAAGGGTGAAGCGAGATGAGTATGTATTAGCTCTGGAAAACAAGGGTGGGGGAAACGGGAGATTCCCGAGAAAAACCACCGACCAGCGGCGTCTTCCTGTACGATTCCACACATGCGTAAATTCGGTGGCGTCCTCAACAGAAATAGAACCCGGTTCGCCTTGGTGGGAGGCGAGTAGTCTAACAACTACACCACCGCGGTCCCGAGAGGCTCTGAAAACAGGCTTTGTGTCTGATTGGTTGCTGTATGCTACGAAAGAATTCATATTAGCTGGAATGCCGGCTGGTGAGTAAGTTACCAAACACTGATTGGTGAACGGCGTGACAACCTGTTGCGGGACAGTGAATCCATTTTGCTGGCGTGTGTTGCTAAGATTTGGCAAGTATGGGGGGCTCTTTCACTTCTATTTTCTTAAGTATAGATTGTTCACGCTAAAGTGAGCACTTTTGAGGCCCTAGTTACTTTTTCCTTTTACCCAATTTTTATCTTTTGACAACATTTTTAAAATAAATATTACAGTTAAAGTAATAAATACCGAGTGTATATTCCACCACACTCGTAAGTTGACACTTAGGGCTAAAATTAAATATATTTATTAACTATTATTTTTAATGAGAGGGCTTTCAAACGTGCTGACTTTACCGTGGATAGCCTATACTGTGTTACATGTGTATCGCTAGTTGCAGGATATAGGCAGTACGGCAGGGCGATGACGCACCTGGGACATGTTTAGAAAGTCTCTCATTTTGTGTATGTTAGAGTATGTTAATTTCAATATACAAACGTGCGTTGCTATAATCGTTCACGGTTTATTGTAACTCTCTAAAAATAACAGATCAGTTAAATTTCTCGGCTTGATTCTGTCCTTTTGTGTATGGCTGGTTCTATCAAGTTATCCGAAAATATTTAGGGCATTTTGAACATCCGAAGTTTATAATGTTAATATTATTATTTACCATTTTTTATGTTAACTCTACTTGACGATTAAATGCAATTAGTACATCTTATTTTAGATTCAAAGTTCGTAGATTGATATAGTGATATAAGCAGGGACACCTGAATTTCGCGAAAAAATTTACGCATATGCTGTATTTCAATACACTACTGGCATACCAGCAGTTTTCTTTTTCTTATTGGCGAAGCTTCTTTGTGAGAAGTCCTTTTCTATCATGACTGGCCAACCAGAACTAGGCAACTCCAATACTGCACGTCTGTGATTCGCGGACATACACATAAGACGCGTAACACATACACCAGACCATCCAACCAAGAAAGTCGATCTGAGCTTCCCTGTTATGAAATACAACTGGCGGTGAAATCTTTTCCCGAAATTCGGGTGTCCCGAGATGTAACCCATGATCTCTAGCACGGCAAGCGAACGATTCAGAAGTTCATTTCTCAATATTACTGCAATGCAAATATCTAGATTCCAAGCGTTATCTTGGTTTTTGTTATAATTTTCAGAACATCTAAGTATTTTTATGCAAGTACATTACTTGTTAAATGTTTGTCATACATTCTTTAGTTTGCAAAAAAAAAAAAAATTNTAAGTATTTTTATGCAAGTACATTACTTGTTAAATGTTTGTCATACATTCTTTAGTTTGCAAAAAAAAAAAAAATAAAAATTGAATTCGATTAAAATTTGCCAAAAAGAAAATCTATTTATTGTTTTAACCTTTATTACGAAATATTTTCGTTAATATTCAAAATGTTATAACCGTATGATTTGTTATTAAGAGAATAGGAGGGCGGGTTGTAAGTCCGGTTATCTTTCAAACATGAAGGTGTATTGAAATATTTCCTGGTAATGGTGTTCAGGAACTTTTTTAGTTTATTTACTAGTAGAATTACTAGTGTTATAAGAATCCCAGTGGAACGTATTACTTAGAAAATCAAATGTCTTCATTTATCTTTACAAATATAACCGCCTTTGTATTACATTTAGATCATACAATCAGAGTAAGTGGGCAACATACATGTTCTATTTACGAGTAAACACGGGACATGAATTCCGTGAGTGACTAAGGATGAAATAAAAATCGGAATGCGGCGGTTTGTGGTTTGATATCGGAATATTGTTTTGAAAAAACAGGGGGAGGGGGGTAGACAGACAGACAGAAAGAGAGAGTGAGAGAGATATTTTTTTTTCCCGACAGGAAAGAAAACCAGCATAACAAAACATCGGTTGTAGAACCGACAGGGATTTAAAAACATGGATAGGAGCGTGTGACCGTTTGAAAAACCCTCACAGCATATCTTTCGGAATTTCGGCGCCCGTGATATAATTAGTGTTGTAGAAAAATTCTTGGAATTTCTGTAGCGTATTATTAAATCCCAATTCGCCGCAGACATTTTTTCCTTTAATTTGGAGCAGATGTTATTTGTTAGATGTACGAAAACTCTCTTGTACGTTAATCTATAATAAAAACCTAAAAGTAATTTTAATTAAACGCTCATATTTGTGGTGAAGTACCAAATTGTTGTAAGTCCATCTCACCTACTTTCAATAAATCTATATCAGACAACAGTTTCATGGCATAAGTGAAAAAAGTAGTGGACGATTAACATAAAATTTTCAAGAAGAAAAAATGTAAAGAAAACAACCTGTTTTTATTTAAAATTATATATTCGTGAAAAACAGCAAGCAAAGGTGCATGCAAACACCGTTAAGTATTTCATATCTAAGTTAAACTGCACTTTAATTGTGGTTTTATTGTCGTGAAGAGTAAANTAAGTATTTTTATGCAAGTACATTACTTGTTAAATGTTTGTCATACATTCTTTAGTTTGCAAAAAAAAAAAAAATTGAATTCGATTAAAATTTGCCAAAAAGAACATCTATTTATTGTTTTAACCTTTATTACGAAATATTTTCGTTAATATTCAAAATGTTATAACCGTATGATTTGTTATTNAAAAATTGAATTCGATTAAAATTTGCCAAAAAGAACATCTATTTATTGTTTTAACCTTTATTACGAAATATTTTCGTTAATATTCAAAATGTTATAACCGTATGATTTGTTATTAAGAGAATAGGAGGGCGGGTTGTAAGTCCGGTTATCTTTCAAACATGAAGGTGTATTGAAATATTTCCTGGTAATGGTGTTCAGGAACTTTTTTAGTTTATTTACTAGTAGAATTACTAGTGTTATAAGAATCCCAGTGGAACGTATTACTTAGAAAATCAAATGTCTTCATTTATCTTTACAAATATAACCGCCTTTGTATTACATTTAGATCATACAATCAGAGTAAGTGGGCAACATACATGTTCTATTTACGAGTAAACACGGGACATGAATTCCGTGAGTGACTAAGGATGAAATAAAAATCGGAATGCGGCGGTTTGTGGTTTGATATCGGAATATTGTTTTGAAAAAACAGGGGGAGGGGGGTAGACAGACAGACAGAAAGAGAGAGTGAGAGAGAGATATTTTTTTCCCGACAGGAAAGAAAACCAGCATAACAAAACATCGGTTGTAGAACCGACAGGGATTTAAAAACATGGATAGGAGCGTGTGACCATTTGAAAAACCCTCACAGCATATCTTTCGGAATTTCGGCGCCCGTGATATAATTAGTGTTGTAGAAAAATTCTTGGAATTTCTGTAGCGTATTATTAAATCCCAATTCGCCGCAGACATTTTTTCCTTTAATTTGGAGCAGAAATGTTATTTGTTAGATGTACGAAAACTGAGAACATGCAATTAGATATTATTTTTGGATTTTCATTAAAATTAATTACGCTCATATTTGTGGTGAAGTACCAAATTGTTGTAAGTCCATCTCACCTACTTTCAATAAATCTATATCAGACAACAGTTTCATGGCATAAGTGAAAAAAGTAGTGGACGATTAACATACAATTTTCAAGAAGAAAAAATGTAAAGAAAACAACCTGTTTTTATTTAAAATTATATATTCGTGAAAAAGAGCAAGCAAAGGTGCAGTCTGAAATTTAGATTATAAAATGCAAACACCGTTAAGTATTTCATATCTAAGTTAAACTGCACTTTAATTGTGGTTTTATTGTCGTGAAGAGTAAANATGCAAACACCGTTAAGTATTTCATATCTAAGTTAAACTGCACTTTAATTGTGGTTTTATTGTCGTGAAGAGTAAATAGACTAATTATTCCCGTTCTGAAGTTAAATAACGTCATAATATTAGCTCTATTTGGGTCGCGGTAGGTAAAAGATATGATAGTAGGGATTCAAATGCCATGCTCAAGGAATTATTAAACATTCTAACGTATTTTTTCTAGGGAGAATCACAGTGGATGGGATATAGCAGGCACTGCCTACTATCACAGAACAGATAGAAATACAGAATAGAAACTGTAGCTTATACAACGAACTCCAGCCGTACGTGCCGTCGATCCGCCAAATGACTTTGCTGGCCAACAACGTGTCTGAACGTATGAAGAAGCATAGCAAAGCATAAGCAGTCATTGCCTCGTATCACTGTCTGGGACAGGGTGGACGGAGTACCTGGTCGACGCGGCCTCCACCTCCTGCTTGTTCGTGTGTTGACCCTTTGTGGGCCTGCATACCTTTGCGCATGCGCGAATGGCAACGTGGCGGTCCTTGGTGGTCAGCCATCCGAGTACTGACCACGCCCAACATAGTTGAAGCACGACGATCAGAAGAACACCAGGTTGCCAGCGGGGTATGCGCGTCGGCATGCCTGAGCGCCGCTCGTCATTCAGCGCCTGATAGCCTACTCGCTACCGGGAGGCCCAGCAAACAGGGAGCGATTCTCCAGCATGCGATAGCCAACCGCGCGAAAGGCTCGTTCGCGGAGCTTCGCGCAGCCACTCGCAGATTTGGCGCGCCCACATCAAAAGAACCGCCACGCAATTTCGTCCATGTGTTATTATAAATAATTTGTCGCAATTACGTTAACACGTAAATGATAACGAACTTTTTATGCACAAAACATACGCCGTGCGTGCTAATATATTGCAGGACAGTCTCAATCAGTTTGCCAACGTGGTCAACACACACAAACCAACGATCAACTACACCATACAATGCCCGGAGACACATTTCGCGGGGAACAGACGATACCACAGTTCGTATTCTGGCCTTGAGGTCATCGATGTCATGGAGCTTATTGCAGTTGTACGCACTCCTTCAACAAACCCCCAAACAAAATATCTCCGATCGTCAAGTGAGGGGACTGTGGCGGCCAGCGCAATGGTCTACAGCGACCTATCAATTGACCCGGAAATGCGTGGTCCAGATAATCACGAACAGCACGGGCATGATGCTGTGGTGCGCCATATTGTTGGAAATACACCGCCAATGGGATCTGAAGTGGAAGTTCATCGGTGGTGTACTGCTGCAATATTGACGAGTAGACTTGTGACGTCACTGTTGAGGTGTCAATAAAGTAGGATCCAATAACTCCAGCAGCGGTCACGGAGTACCGCACATTCACTTTTGGGGAGTCTTGTTCTTGCACGCGATTAACGCGTGGATTTTCCGTACCTCGTAAGATGGCGTTGTATCTGTTAACATGTCCGCTTGTGTGGAAAGGGGCTTCATCGCTGAACGTCATCAGATGTACGATGTCTGGGTGGATATTCATCATTTCGGCCAAAATCTGACAGCATTTCACACCAACACGCTTATGCGCCGCTTTTAAGGCTTGGACAATTCGGAAGTGGTACGGTCGCATCCCGCGGTCCTGTGTCAGTTTTCTACGTAATATCTGTTAATAGACTACACCATCGGGTTGATTTTGATGGCTTTTGCAACAGGGCTTGCTGCACAACAGCAATCTTTATGGTTCTTTGACCTGTCCTGGGACGTACCGAATTTACTAGGTAGTTGTCTGCTACAGCTCCAGTCTCCACAAACTTTGCATGGATGTGATAGGCCGTTACACGATTTGGCTCTAAAGCTATTATTAATCGATTTTGAATATACCATTTTACAATCTTAACAAATTACATGATCGTAAGGCCGTTATGCTGTTTTTGTTTACAAGCCAGTTCGATTTAATAGGCCCCACGTCAATAAAGACATTTCAAAATAAAAATTATATATCTATGCGAGATAACTATCGACTGTCATAAGTTATTTATGTCAAATTGGAACGCTTAAGTTTTATTTTTCATGTGTCGGTCATTTTCCGCAAACAGTAGTATATTTAGCAATTAGGTCTACATATCTATGAACTCGTGAGGGTTTATGGGCTGACAATTCTATGAACATAGAGTCTATTTGCTGTTAACACTGCAATTTTGTATTTTAAAAAAATTATGTAGGAAAATAACCAGTTCTTGAAGGCTGCTCGAGTCTAATCGGAGACAAATGTTTCACACTGTCCTTCGCACAGGGAGTCTTTCGTCTTCCAAGTGAGGGACACTCTCTTAACAGTACCTGAACTTCGAGGAGTATAATCTGCTTGGAGAGCTCAAAAACGAATGGTAGAAATCAAGTCAATGAAAGAATCCTTCTCAGATAAAACAGTGCGTGACCATACTCAAGGTCATAGTGGTACTCTCAGGCGTCGTCAGTGCTCTCGTGGCTGTGATCTTCGTACTCAGATCCACCGTGGTTCAGACGAGGTGCTATTATCGCCTCTACAATCTGCCTGTCCCGTGTCACAATTCACTGCGTTGACCAGTCGGGGGGTGGGAGAGCCTCAATTTCTCCTCCAGCCTGAGGAGTTTCGGCTGCTGCCGGGCGCGAGTCCAACCTTAATGAATCGGTCCCCAGACAAAACCTGTGATGGGGCATACGATCATTCTGTGCTGCCAATTAAAGTTACCTGTCTTATGTGGGATTTACACCCAAGTCTCCATTGCCAAGGCCTAAAAATTTCCTCACACTGTAATTGTAGCTGTGGGCCCCAACGACCTTAGTAGTACAGCGCTCCTCCTAGTGACTGGGCGTACGTATGTACCTTCTCGCCATCGAAGCCATCAAGGCTGATGCCATCTTCAGGTAACGAGGATAACAAGGCGGCACGAGGTGGCGCCCGGCGTACACTGAATAAAAGTTTTTGTTGGATGAAGTGATTTGTTTGGCGTAACCAAATTGAACGTCTCTTTAGGGTTTATTAAATATTTTGTTGCTGAAACCAAATTATGCTTTTGTTGTTCTTATTTGGTTGCCACGAACATGTAAGATTTGATTGGTGGAACTTAATATTGGAATGCCTGTACGTACGAATAACTGAGTTCAGGTAATTTAAAAAAAGAGAAAAGAAAACCGAAAATCGAATCCGGAACGCCTGCGACATAAATTCAGGTCTTAGGAATCTCGACCATAGTGACTATTGGCTAGGCAGGCATATTTTTTTTAACAATATATTGTCTAAAGGAGTGAGGAGGTTTAGACGGCAATAGAGAGGTGTTGAGAGCCGATGAGAGTGAAGCGAGGTGAGTATGGAGCCATGCTGGAATGCAAGGGCGGGAGAAACGTTAGATCCCGGAGAAAACCGGCATCGTCTAGCGCGATTACCACGTGCGAAAATCCGGGACTCACCCCGTCGGGATTGGAACCATGTTTTTGTTGGTGTGAGGTGAGTAATCTGATCACCAAACCACCGCGGCTATTTATAGCTTTTAATGCAGGACATTTACGTCAAATATTTTTCAGTTGTATAGCGTTACTTTTTGTTTCGTGTTGAAATCATTCTTGGGAATGTTTCAGTCATTACTAACCATTAATAANTATGGAGCCATGCTGGAATGCAAGGGCGGGAGAAACGTTAGATCCCGGAGAAAACCGGCATCGTCTAGCGCGATTCCCACGTGCGAAAATCCGGGACTCACCCCGTCGGGATTGGAACCATGTTTTTGTTGGTGTGAGGTGAGTAATCTGATCACCAAACCACCGCGGCTATTTATAGCTTTTAATGCAGGACATTTACGTCAAATATTTTTTAGTTGTATAGCGTTACTTTTTGTTTCGTGTTGAAATCATTCTTGGGAATGTTTCAGTCATTACTAACCATTAATAANAGTTGTATAGCGTTACTTTTTGTTTCGTGTTGAAATCATTCTTGGGAATGTTTCAGTCATTACTAACCATTAATAAATACACTTAGAGTCACTGTTATCATTTACATTATTCGTTTTTCTCGTGAGTCCACACACTGTAAGTGCGATTGCTGCTAAAATTATATTTTTTCACCGTAACCCAACCTGATTATAAGCAGTTTATTGTTACATTACTAAGATCGAAATATATCAAGTTATTTGTAATTTAATAACACGTCACAAGCATTTTTGAAGGAATATAGTGCTACGTAATATTATATAAGCATAGTTCATAGTGTAAATTATTCAAATAAACACGATATGTTGTATATTATGATACACAGGAAGTACCACTTGATTTGGCCGCTGTCAACAAGGCATTTTGTTGCCTAAAACCTCTCAGTAATGAACAATGTAGAGTACAGTAGGCCTAAGCGCATTCGTTGTGAAGAGATTTAGGTGGGTCTTAATATCGCGGTTTTGAGAGCCGACGAGGATGAAGCGACGTGAGTATGGAGCATCGTCGGAATGATTGGGGTGGAGGAAACGGGAGATCCCCGAGAAAACCCGCTGACCAGCGGCATCGTCCGGCGCGATTCCCACATGCGAAAATCCGGGAGCGACCCCACCGGATCGCCTTGGTAGGAGGCGATTAGTCTAACTACTACACCACCGCGGCCCCTGCATTCTTTGTATTGAGGATCAGTAAGACGGTGGTATCCGGGCATACCTACACCTTCAGAACTTGTGCTCACGCAGTGATAGATATAAGGCGACTAGCTTCCCGCTTCTCTGAAATATTTTTAATTTTGTAATAATTTAGGTAGGACGGAATATCTCGTTGACGCGAAGCCATTAAAGAAGGTGTGTAAAGCAATTACTGCCGATGCTTTGTGGGCGACATATGTGTAAACGAATACATTACTATCGAAAAATGAGTCTATTTCCACCGGTACAAGAACAAGATATCTGTCCGTTTCTGCATTCCCAAATACCATAGTTCTATTGGCCAATAAAAACATGTTGTTCTCCCACAAACCCATTTTCTAGTTGTTTTCGTGTTGTAACTATACTGTATTAATAAAACGAAGAAAATTGTACGCGCGTGGGTAGTTTTTAAGCATTTCTCATGTTATTCCACACCACATATTTCCAACTCGAACTATTTCGTATCAGTAATAGCAGAATTACTGCTTTACAATAGTCGTTGGTGAGTTGTTGGCGAATGAAAGTGTGTTGTTAAGCAAGTTCCACGAAGTACTTTTTTTTTTCATTTACTATATTAGCTGTAACGTCCAAAGTGTAATAAGAACTTCAATTACCGTCTCGTAAGTATAAACCCAATNTTCATTTACTATATTAGCTGTAACGTCCAAAGTGTAATAAGAACTTCAATTACCGTCTCGTAAGTATAAACCCAATTTCGCTGTATCGGACAAATTAAAAAAAGTTAACAAATATTTAATTTTTTGTAAGGTTTTATATTTTTACTTTTATAACCAAAGAATTTTTTAGACACATTTCAATTTAAAAATACCTTAACATTTGTTTAGCATTACAGTACAATGGCAAGTGGATTAGCTGACAGCGTGTTGATTAAGTATACAGCCTACACTCGACGCACCAGCTGATAGCGAAAGGATATNCAAGTGGATTAGCTGACAGCGTGTTGATTAAGTATACAGCCTACACTCGACGCACCAGCTGATAGCGAAAGGATATATAAACGAAAAGTAATAATTTGGCGCTACTTTCGTTGAACTGTCAAAATCTTGCAAAGTTACATGGGAAAGAGAGTATGCGTGTTTCACTATTTTACAAAATGGAGGACAAAAGAGTATGTGTGAAGACGCATTTGNACATGGGAAAGAGAGTATGCGTGTTTCACTATTTTACAAAATGGAGGACAAAAGAGTATGTGTGAAGACGCATTTTATGTTTTATATATATATATATATATATATATGTATATATATATACTCCCAGCATACAAAGTTGAGTTGGAATTGATNTATATATATATATATATGTATATATATATACTCCCAGCATACAAAGTTGAGTTGGAATTGATTATACGGGTTACACCAAAATTTTATGAATTCATTTAGCTTATTAAATGGCGAACAAAAGTGTTTCTCTTTTTATTTGATGCTAGTAATAGATACGCTCAGATTACAAAATTTGGTTAATATTGGTGAAACTGTTAGGTAGTTATATCAAATTAACCTGAAATATTAGTTTTCGCCAACTTCAAAAAAGCAGTGCTTAATTTAGTTCAATTACTTGCATTTACCCTGACTATCATACTACTACTTACGTGCCAAGTCTGGTGAAAATTGTTTTAGTAGTTTTTAAGATATAATATAAAACTTTTTTTTTCATGTGGCACTACCTTCGAAAATGGCAAAACAACAGCAATATTAATCTCTTAATACAATTCGTACAAAGTGCGCTGTCAGCATACAAAATTTGGTTTAAATAGGTTGAATGATTTCCGAGATATGACATATCACACTAAATTTAAAAATACCCTCAATTTTGAAAGTAAGTGCCCGGCGTGGTCGAAAAATATAAAAGGCAGGCTAACTTATTTACTCCATGTGTAGCGAATTTGTTGNAAAGTAAGTGCCCGGCGTGGTCGAAAAATATAAAAGGCAGGCTAACTTATTTACTCCATGTGTAGCGAATTTGTTCAGACTCTGTTTACGCGTTAAAAAATTTTAAGGGGGGACACATATGCACAGAGAAACACACAGACACAACAAAAACACACACATTCCCATTATAATACAGAAAACNAAGGGGGGACACATATGCACAGAGAAACACACAGACACAACAAAAACACACACATTCCCATTATAATACAGAAAACAGACAGGAAAGTGATCTCATGAGCCTTTCTTTCCTTCGTAAAGTTAGCTAAAAAACAGAAAACATACGAACTACTTAACATTTATTTCCTTTATTTCATCTACATAATTAAATTAATTTGAACTCCAAGTCTAAAACTAAAAGATTGCCTTAGTTTAATTTCATGTGATATATCGAACTGTGGTCAGTTGTAGATATGACTATATTTATTTAGATTTCCCCATGAAAATGAAAACGTCCCTTTTAAATGNCGAACTGTGGTCAGTTGTAGATATGACTATATTTATTTAGATTTCCCCATGAAAATGAAAACGTCCCTTTTAAATGACATGAAATAGTACAATCAGTAGCATTTAGAATTAAAAGTAAAATATTTAAATTATACATACTAATATAAATTTACAACAACTTTTCTATAACGCAGAAATAATTAATAATATTTTTCAACTACGTANATTATACATACTAATATAAATTTACAACAACTTTTCTATAACGCAGAAATAATTAATAATATTTTTCAACTACGTACATATGACTAAATATCAAGTACCCCTGAAGCTCTAGTAGTACATGCTTGTGGTGAAAATATTTCGTAATATATTGTTTCGAATAAAGTAATCTAACAGTTAATTCAGAACTAAATGTTACCAACAAGTTTTATTGAGTTTTGCATTAAACGGTAGCTACTCTATATTAATCATTTGACTGTTCCCTTTGTAAATAGTGACGATCTCAACCATGACATTTATGACTAAAATTTTTGTAGTGAACACGCTGTATATAAAAAAAATTACAATCATGACAATGTACTGTCAATTTCAAAGCAATTTTTGATTCAGTTTAATGAACACGCGACCAAAACAGTAGTTATTAGAATAGATGTTTGTCGCTTAATAAAATAATTAAGTGACATACATTCATGTTTTTCCTGTTCATCCAGGTATAATATTTTTGCAATTAAGATGTAAACGGATAATTCTTACAATCACATTAAATGATCACAAAACCATTAAATTATTATTTATAAAAAAATTCCGTTAACTTTAGTACTAGAACGAAAACAGATTTTCTCTTCGAACACAAATTCTTGGAAGATTTTATTTATTGCAACTATTTCTTGTAAAAAATGTGTGTTTTTTTGTTAACGGAATGTTTTGTTATTTTTGGGTCTCACTCACACTCCAGTTTTCCCAACGTTGGCAAAAAGAAGTTACAGGACGTGTCACTAGAATACTTGATCGTGAACAAGAGAAGAGCGCTCGCACAACTAGTGCAGTTTGTAGGGTGCACTCGGCCGCCGTCTGTTCGCTGCCTTCTACTTCTGCAAAGTAATCGTTTCCTCTCGTCCCATCGACGTGCATTGTTCTGTGGATCGACCTGGCCCCTTTGTCTCACCTCGCCTCCGAAGGCAAATACTTCCACTTCCTTCGCTTCATCTGGTTCCGTTAAACGGCTTTGTGATTGGTCCGGGAAGTCAGGCTTGCGTGCCGGCGCCTGAACGAGGAACGAGCACTTTACCCGGAATGTGCTCCACGTATGCTCTATAGTGTTCCTATAATACTCCCCACTTCGTCTGCTCCTCATTACAGGTAACGGCGGCAACGTCTTAAGAGTGTCTGTTCTGTTCGAAGAAAATATACGAAGAGACGCAGTCTCCCCGTACCTGAACAGTGATATAGGTTTAAATGAAATTACAATTTGGAAGGGTTTGTACTTCGTATACTGCAATCACATAGTTCAAATATCTAACACATATTACCATTATTTGTCTTATCCATTAGCACCTGCAGTTAAAAATATAACTGTAACTTTCGGCCCTTATTCCTGTCAGAAGCAAAATCTTATGTCAGGATTGACAAACGAGATGAAAGATTTTCAGAACTGAGTAGAGGAGGAAAACCCGTTGCTGTATGTTATGCTGCACTGTTGCCATAAACATCGTTGTCCGAATAATAACTGGCTGATAGAGATTATAATTAATCTGGAAAACTCCGAAGTGAACACAAGTCATTAACCTCTCCCACAACAACCATAATGATGCTGTGAACGAACACTGTATTAAAATAAATATATCCAGGTCGAAGGCAACATTTTAATGTAGACAAACCTGAACAACTTTCCCATTGTCATTTTTTACATTTAAACACACACATATATGTATATATATATATATTTAACACTATAGACAACAAAGTAATAAAATANTATATATATATATAAATATTTAACACTATAGACAACAAAGTAATAAAATAACAACCTAATAGTGGGGTTAAACGCGTTTNCATATATGTATATATATATATATTTAACACTATAGACAACAAAGTAATAAAATAACAACCTAATAGTGGGGTTAAACGCGTTTTGCATTTTATGGGGGAAAAAAATTCTAATTGCACACTAATAGCTTTAGTCTTCAGGCAAAAACAATACAGCAGCGAAACAAGAGTAAAACTTCTAAAAATTCTTACAACAAGTAGTATATTCCTTAAATGTATCAGCATTAAACTTCAATATTCTTGTATAATTTATGCGGAAAATATATGCCACGTGAGTATTCTCGACATTTTGATGTATCAATAAGAAAGCTGACCATTGGCGCGCATGCGTAAGGGCGCGGAGAGTCATATGCATTTCACGACACTGAGCAAACTGACGTAATAAACTCATGCTCCCAGTGTCGTGTACCGTCAAATGTGTTGCGTTATCAATCCAGTTAAAATCCGGACAGCCATCACAAAAGGCAGTGAGTGGTAAAACTTCGAAGTAATGCCTTTCTTATAGGGTTTTCCTTAAACGCAACGAGAAAATTTTGTTTTTTTTCCTAAAATTATAAATACTGAACTGATTCTAGTCAAATAAAATCTTTTGTGCAATATGCACAAGCTCTACTTGTCAAACAAGTGGAAATCACTAACAGTACACATTCGTATATGGAACAAAAATTTCTCCGTACTTAGCTCAAATTTAACCTCATTTCTAGAAATAAATTACAAGTCTCAGCAGTTGTTTAATACCCTTGTACTCGTATGATATTATGCAGATATATAGGTGGATTTGATGCTATTGCTAATTGTGAAGATACTGTATGTTTTAAACAAGATTCTCCTTATTCAGATAATTTAATTCTTCTTTCTTTGCGGTATCGTTTTGGTATGTAAGGTAGTACTATTGAATGGTCAATAGCACTTTTTAAATATCCGCATAATGCTCCTGATATAAGAGACGTACTTTTGTTTCGTTGAATTTTGCTATTGATGTACGTGTTATTTCTCAAACTTGCGTTATAAAAGTATAGGTTATAGTAACATATTTTTATAAAAAGTAAATTTTGAGCGATGTGATGAAATATTGTTGTTTCGTAAACTAACTGACAATAACGCACGGGAAAATTTCGCGAGTTCAGTGACCTGTAGGAAAGGGCTCCACAGTCCTTTGTATAGTAGAGCCTCGCATATTTGTTCACTGGCTGCTGGCCAGAGAGTAGCCAGTGTTACCCCGCACCCGGCAATACAGGAGTCGGTACTTGTTTCCTTGGTAGTCTGCTATTAGCTCAAAGTCGTTTGGCTTGTGTCTAATAAACTGTGATCCAATTGCAATTGTGACTCTTATGAACATGTGTCCCTACAGATGGGCCAGGTGGGACATGAATAAGATTTATTCTACTCAATTTGGGAAGGTCAATGCTTATAGTTTGGCAACTAAAATTTTTCGCCACTAGGTAAGCACTAGTGTGGGATGTGTACCAGATTTTCTCTGTTTTCTACGCTAAAAAACTATATAATTGCAATAATCATCATACATCAAATATAAAATAACGACGCAAATATGAAAAATTATTTTCTTTTACTATTCACGTAGCTTAAAATTTTAATCATTGGTGACCTCTTTGGAGCACTGCGCACCTGGCGGCGGAAATTTTCCCTATGCCAAACTCTCCATAAGAAAACTTGTATTGTTCCTAACCTAAGTAGAATTAACGTTAGCCATGTTCCGGTGTTCAGCATGTTTTGGGTATATTCGTTAGCCATTGCTCTATATATGCCATCCTTCTTTGCGTCTATTAGAGAGAAATACATCCATGACTAGCATACTTTACTTGGTTTGCCGCGAGATAGCACTACGGGCAAACAAGTGTACTTGTAGAGTCAGGAATCTAGCACAAAAACGCGGAGTAATTCTACGACGGCTTCAGATCTTCTTTATTGTTCTATATGTTCAGTTACAATAGTAATACTGTTCTAAATGTTTTATGTAGTACGCTAACCATTACAAAGGTAGGATGTTAGCGGTTAATTTGGCACGTTTGTAATCAACCCTTTAAAAACGTCCCTGCTATTAACTGCTTATGTTTCAATGAACACACTGACAAGCTTTCAGTGATCGAAGTTGGAAAAAGTTTCATATTTCAACATAGTATTAGAAGTAATATGTTAAAATTCGTATACGTTTGAATAATTTCATCCATAGAACAAAACTTGGCCTATTAGTAACATATTCACATTCCTTAAAATTGAATTTTTTTTTACTAGATCGACGCATGATAAAGTGAGAGGGTTCATGGACATGTTAAAATTGAACATGGCGTAGGGATACCAAATTGTTAACAAAGTAGATCCTAACATTGAACATAGCGGTAACAAGTACATNAGTAACATATTCACATTCCTTAAAATTGAATTTTTTTTTTACTAGATCAACGCATGAATAAGTGAGAGGGTTCATGGACATGTTTAAATTGAACATGGCGTAGGGATACCAAATTGTTAACAAAGTAGATCCTAACATTGAACATAGCGGTAACAAGTACATATTTAAGTTTATGAAATTAAGCTGCAATAAATATATATCCGAAATACCTTCGCGTTACTTGGTAAAACTTACTTCAGAAAAATGTTTGGAACACGTATCGTATACGCTTTATTTAATTCTACAGAACATGTAGGTCCTTTTTGGTAGTATATAGCAATCACGCCAGTTATTAATTATCCGTTTTTAACATTCCGTACTCGAATTCATTTAATTTTACGCCAAGAGTTAGCGCAGTGGTAAACCACTGAATTAGCATTCGGGAGGGCATGTGTTCGATTCCTGGTCCGTCTATCCTGGTTTCGATTTTCCATGATTTTCCGAAATCACTCCTGGCGAATGCTGGGATGGTTTCTTGGTGCAGCCCATCGCCGTTTCCGTCCCCCATCCCTCAACAAAGGTATCTCCTTACTAAGAGGTCTTGTCGCTATTCAGGGGTACGCAAAAACACCAAATAAAAAGAAAACTGAAGAAGAACCATCGCTGTCGGCCATCACGATTGTAATGACGTAAGGATCTCAAACATACAGTGCAAATCAGGTTTGAAATATTCAGGTTAACTTTTAACTTAAATTTCTTACTTTAATTTACATGCAATAATTACTCCTCAGGTTTTTGCTTGTTGTTGCAACTAAAAGATTGTTTTTGTTTGTGGCAAGATCTCCAACACATTAATATTAAAATCTGGCAAGCAAAAATTTTTCTGTAAATTGAGAATATTAGTATTAATTTTTGTTTAATAAAGTAACTGGGGTTATTGTTGGGGATTTGTACATCACACACTTGCATTAAGAAATAAACACGTAATTATTTACTTTCTTTTATGTACTGCGCGATGCATTAAATGCATTCCATAGAGTTACGAAGGCTGCCACCACGTTGTGAAACTGAGGGCGTGTGACCTTACTTCATGAAGTTTGTACAAAACTCTTGATGTAGGAAATGCAAAGATAGCGTCGAAACGCGTTACCAGATTGACAACGGCCTGAATATCGGATATGACGGTAAGCTATACATGTCAACGTTACGTAGGTGCCTTTTATCGTCTCGCAACTGCAGCAAACTGTGTTCAAACTCACAAGACAGAAGCCACTTGCGCGCTTGTAACATATGCCACACGACATTGACCACATAGGCGCGGCCATGGTTGTATTTTTGTATAAAGCCATGTGGTGAGATTCGCTAAGACTTGATATTTGCTCAGCAAGAATCAAATATGTACGGCTAAACTAAATATGTATCCATGAAATACAAAACCTACTAGCTGTTTACGATAATCGCCATTACCCGAAACAAATCTCCTCAGCACTTTAAGTCTATCTTACTTTCAATAATTGATATCCCCATTCATTAGATTTTTCTAGACTTTTATTTCCAGTAATTCCTTAAACTCGCCATTACACCTTTCTTCGTCATTTTACGTGTCCAGGCCTTCATATCCTCAATACTTCATAAATACAGTTCTTTAAACCTGTATTTTTCATCAATCATATTCTTTCCTTTATCTCTCTGATACTAAATTCTTTAGGGCATAACCACATTTCATTCATAAAATATCATTCTCTGATGCTTTAATATTGAAGCTTCCAACATATCATGACATGCTGAATCCTGAATATTTATAATACTAGCAGAAGCAACAGAAAAGTAAAACGAACAAGACAGAATGGCGAAGTCGTTACTGGGCGAAGTAAGTAACATCGCTTGATTTTGCGCAGTACCGCGACACAAGCAAAGACTGCTGAGCGCATGCAGGAAAAACATCCGGCTGGGAGGGTTGGTAGCCCTTGGCCAACCATGTTAATTGATGTAAAAAGAGGAGAAATTACTTTGTGATCTCTCTGCGCTCGTTCTGTGACCAGCCTTGTGCAAACAACGCAAAAGTACATTCCCCTAGGAAATCGGACATAAAGTTTTATCAATTTGTTCGTTTTCAAATTTGCTAGTGTGTGTGTGCGTGTGTGTATACATAAAATATATATGCATATACGCATACACAACATATGTATAATTAATATATCTATTAACCGAAAAATATTTAACTGGAATACTAATTAACCAAAACCGATTTGCAGCATTATTAACAACCATATATATTATTAAAAATGTACATTCTACTCATTTTTGGGGGCATATATCTCTAAAAAGTAATTTTTAACATAAAGATCCATTGTGTAGTTATATGTGGTTGTTTTACTGCTCTTGTCCATTTCTCATAAAATACTCTATTTACATACGTAATTATATCCACAATGGTATATAAAGTATGTGAAATGTTTGTGTACTTTGCTGTTCTGTACCTTTTAATCCAAAAAAAAAGATTTATTTATAATTCGAAATTTTTGGCATCCTAAATCGGTATTACACCTCTTTTTGTTTCGTTTGGCAGAGGTTGTACTTTCTCTCTCTCTCTCTCTCTCTCTCTATCTATATATATATATAAATATATATACACACACCTCTGTATATGTATATATGTCATAAAATTGAGTTTTTGTCAATGCCCAGAACAAAGTCGTTGATGGGGATGGTTTGAAATATAATTTACTGAAATGGTACACACAAACTGATTGAAGCAAAGAAAATCACATTACATTCCATATCACAGTCTATTCTATGACTCCCGATGTGAGACATATTCTGATATCTTATTTAAAGTAGTAATGTTTTCTTTTTCATGTGATGGAATTTCGGAGTCTCTGAGTAAGTTATTTAACTGGCACAGTCTACCTGCCGGTCTGGCCAGCTAGGAAACTAGATGAGCTGAGGAGGGGATGGAGAAGTGGTGGAGTGAAAACGAACTACAAAACGGGAATTCCCTCAGAAACCCCTCACTTCACAAGAACGCACGCCACACTCCGAAAATTTTACTTTTTAAATCAACGCCTAACTTCCGTGCTCCTAACTGCATATAGGATTATATTAACGAACATATCAAGTGACATGTTTTCAATAAAGTTGGCGGCGAGATATAAAAAGTAGTTCCTAGACTGAGCATCGTTTAAAAATACCGTATTTAAAATTTGTAAAAAGTTTATGTATTAAATCATTTTTATCTTTTGTTTTCCTCGTATGATTATAAGTATTAACACGTGAGTGACATATAAATATTACTAACATTTTCTATATTACAATCGATCTACTCATGAATAGAGACCTGAAAAATTCGCGGATTCATTTCGCGACAAGTTTGAATTCGAAACACGCGTGTTTATAAAACTTAAGCCATTGGTCCACACGGTGTTTGACACCTCCTGCAGAAGTCTGGCCCAATCGTCGCCTTCTACTGTGACAGCAGACAACCGATGTGTGGTTGATATCGGCATATTTGTACATAATACTGGAGAGTAGAGTCTACAGGTCAAAGAAACTCGCGAATTTTTCATGTCTTTACGCATGAGTAATCGTCCCGCTCTATGGCAACGGTAATTATAAATATGTCGGAAAGTTACAAATTCAGCAGAAAATTAGATTCTGAACAGGGCTTTCAGAACTGTTGAATAAACCCCGATCTACCTATACAATATAGCAGCAAATTTACACGATCTTAAAACACGGTTTTAATCTACCACAGTATTACTGTCTTCAAGTGTTTGTACACTTTATATTGACTGCGTGTGTTACATATTCAGTTTTGATTATTCATGTGCTTAATATTTGTACCGGGTACGTGCGACGACCGACCGGCAAGTACATCGAATTCCCTTCTGCAATTAAGTAGGTTGCGGGGAAACGTATTTTTAAAGCGACTTGGCGTGATCTAGCAAGAGTAATAGTAGAAAGTCGGAGGTGACGCTCTGTAAACCGCAATGCAGACAGTTGTAACATGCATTCAGCTGCGTTTTTGGTTTGTATCCACAACACACTGCTGACGTTCGATGAGCCGGGACAACACAGTCAGATCAAAAGGTTACTTTCATCCTGCCAGATAACACAAACCGTTATTGCGCAGTACGTGTACGATCTATTGTCGGTACATTCAGCATGCTTCTCAACGTGTCTGTCAACGATATCTGTAAATAATTTCAAAATGTTCAATTTACGGGAAGAAAAGGAAAACAATCTTCGGTAGTTACACTGAAAAAGGATTAAAGGAAGGAACTATTTTGACCGTTTAACAAAGAAAAATTTACGTATATTATTCATAAATAAAAAATTTTAAAGAATAAAAAATGCTTGCAAGTATGCTGTTCAAAACTAACTGAAGTTTTAGCTTAAGTACTTCATTAAGGTTAGAAGGAAAAGCACGTGTATCTTTTTAAGCATAAAATAAATGTTTTATGTTGCCAGTGAAGAAAGGAAAACTTTGAGACTGCTGTTTTAAAGAAAAGTACAAATTGAGAATATCAACTGAGTCTTATGCTGTAAATGAAAAGAGAACCTATCGCGTTTATGCACATAAGATTCGTATCAAAGTACCTGACATTACTGAAAATCTAAGCAACGAGTGCTTAAACAAATAATTTTGCTAACTATCAAAACCAAATACATAATCGTTTATGAAAATATGTATTACATTATTTCACACTTAAGTTAATTTTGGTTACTTACAACTATTCACAAAGTAGGCATTACTAAATAATCCTTATATCGCAGTCGTGCATATATGACATTTATAATTAGCAGATCCCTTGCGTGGTCTCCCGTAGCTGTTAAAACCCACTTCCGTCCCCTGGATAACGAATCACGTAATATTGTAATAATATCTTGAAAAGTAGTTGAACACGCATGTTCTTCCCTGTGCAGAATTCGTCATCATTTTTTAGGCTAAGTATACTGCAGTAGCCGTAGTTTCAGAAAACCACTTGCATATTTAATTATAACGAAATCCTTTAAAATGCAGAGTAAGGTTTACTAGGAAAGGTGAGCATTCCTTATAATCACACACCGTTTTACAGATTTTCACGGCCTGGCAACGTCTTGTTGAAATACTGAACCGACATTAAGTTTACGTGAGCGGAAGTCGTACCATCATCACAATAACTTAGGACCTAATAAAAAGAATACAAAAGGAGCACGTAGGTATTTTTCATTCCGTTTGTCGAGATAACTTTTCTGGGCTGACAAGAGATAGCGCTGCAAACACTGTAGATTGCGCGTGGTGCGAAGGCGTGGCGATACAATTAACTTACGCCAGTCGTTCCGTCTTTTCCCAACCCTGACAAAACTTTATGACACACATTTTGATTATTTTAGACAGGAAGAGCTATTTCTAGCGTTATTTATAACGTGGATCACCTTATGACGACGCGACAGGCGAACTGAAGTTGTGTCAGAATTACTTTGTATCGGTCCAACGAAATGTCCCCGAAAATGCGTAGGAAACGCTAACAGCTAAGTTACTTCTATTGTATTTTGAATATTCAGTGCCTGAAGGCCTTTGACATAAAGAACACTTGTAATAGCGGATCACACACGCGCTAAAGTGGACTTCCTTACAAATCCGACACAATGAAGCCTTGCCTTTGTGCAACATTCCTGATAGGGAATTTTTTTTTTTACAGCCTGTGTCGTGGTTGTCGGTGGTTTCCCGTGCTGCCATGCACATCTGTAGACACTTGGTTCATTTGAAAATAACAATATCATCCCGTTCATTCCTTCATTCGACGCAACATTGCAGCTGATTTTCCGAAGATACCTTGGGAGCGGTAGCGGATTCAAAGGGGAAATTTCCAGCTTGATAGCTTACTCTACAGAATTCACGGAAGAAATTTCGGTAACTTATCTGCGATTTCACGCGATCTTACAACTATTAAAAACTATGATTAGCTTCTAGCTTTGTTTCATTGACAAAAAATAGACGGTAAATATTTCGGTCATTTAGTGACCAGTGTTCCTGAACCAAGTAGCGACAGGGAAAAATTGTTTGTTATGCAATTGTTAAAACAAACTCGCTGCCGGAAAAATAGCACACCGATTAGAAATTATTTGGTTCACTAGAAAGCTATTCCATTTGGTAAACACGGTAGTTGCATTACCAAGTGACATTAAATCTTAAATGGTTAACGAGGACATTAATAGTATTTCATCATAGACCGCTCCTGTGATCAAGGCCTGTGAAAGAGGATTTCGCAAGAATAAGTAGCAGTTAAAGTCAAAGAGAAATTGTGATATTTTCAGGTTATTTTACTGGCCTCTTGAACGCTCTAGCTTTATGCGTCGAGGCTCACCCTAAAACCATGACCATGGCTTAACTGGGTATCGAACCCGGAGCACTTGACTACGAGTTGCATTAACGACTTCAGGTACGGAAATTACGTTTTGTGTTGTTTCATTTGGCCTGGAGCCAGAACGTTAATCGTAGTACTTTTAAGAAGTGCGAGCACGAAATAACTGATAACTGAAATGCCACCCACTTTTTATTCATATCACAGTCCAGGAAGTAGATATTAATATTTGGTCTTTGTAATTGCGAAATTAAAATTGTTGTTAGTTCAAGTAAGTAGCATTAATAAACTACATTCGTGTCTTGAACTTTGATTTCCGTTTCAAATTTTTGTTTTGTTTTGAGTGAGGTATAACTAATATATTGACATTCTTTGTGGAAAATTTACAGTGCACCATATTACATCNCTTTGTGGAAAATTTACAGTGCACCATATTACATCAAAAAAGTTGGTAAAGTTTTTTGCTGCCTTTTGTTTTCCTCACACTGAACCTGTACGTTAACCTTCTCTGCAAGGAAAGACAGCGCATCCTTGAAATAAGTTTTCACATGTCTCTGTCCTGTACATATGTACGGCAGTTAGCGNTCGTGTCTTGAACTTTGATTTCCGTTTCAAATTTTTGTTTTGTTTTGAGTGAGGTATAACTAATATATTGACATTATTTGTGGAAAATTTACAGTGCACCATATTACATCAAAAAAAGTTGGTAAAGTTTTTTGCTGCCTTTTGTTTTCCTCACTCTGCAAGGAAAGACAGCGCATCCTTGAAATAAGTTTTCACATGTCTCTGTCCTGTACATATGTACGGCAGTTAGCGCTTACGTAATTTACAATAGTCAAGAAGACGGCGGCATATAAATAGCATAGCAGCATAAGAAAAGTGTTTCTGAGCGAATGAAAGTGTTTTCAGGTGCGCAGGAATCTGCGAACATTCTTACAAAAAAGAAACATTGTATTTTCCTGTCACAATTCACATACCAGAAATATTAGATTTTTTTAAATTTGCATTTGGGTATGTATTTAAAATTAGTATAAAATAAAAATTAATTTTCCAAAATACAAATTATGGCACCTTTAAAGAATTCCTTCCTTGGATAATATTATTTAACATTTTTTTTNTTCCAAAATACAAATTATGGCACCTTTAAAGAATTCCTTCCTTGGATAATATTATTTAACATTTTTTTTTGTAATAATACTCGAATTCAATTTTTGTTTTTAATATAGCACACATTATGCACAATCGTATATTCACTGAAAAATATTTGCGTGAGTGGCACTTATTGCGGTGATTTGACTAACCTTATTACGCAGTATTACATTGTCGAAACTATAGACAAGGAAANGTGAGTGGCACTTATTGCGGTGATTTGACTAACCTTATTACGCAGTATTACATTGTCGAAACTATAGACAAGGAAAATACTTCAAGTAGGGCGTGTAGAGCCGCTCATTTCTGGCAATTTTACAAACCTTTATAAATTCTTTAATATGTACAGAGTAACATAATGACAACGGAAGTCGAATCTCGCCTACGACTTTTCCTTCCGTGTTGTTGTAGACGCAACCCGCATTACTATTCAGCGTTACTCTGCAGAGTAACTTACACTGTTATTTAATTACCTTTGGGAGTTACTCCTGCGTGACACGAAAAGCAACTAACATTTGGCACCTCTATTATCTTCTTCACGAGAGGGGAGGCTAGGTCGTTAAGATCACTTATCTCAAAACTTCCAGTAAAAGTATTTGCTATCGACAAGAAACAGTTCTTGAGCTACCGCTAGATGGTGCAGAGGGTACTGAAATAACATCATCTGGGTCACAAAGTGATCACGCAATAATGTTACAAGTGGAAGACGTTAGCGATAACGCGAAACAAACGACAATCCCCTGCGGTGCACAATGGATACTGGGAACGAAATTCCATTACGNGACGTTAGCGATAACGCGAAACAAACGACAATCCCCTGCGGTGCACAATGGATACTGGGAACGAAATTCCATTACAGAACAAAAAAAAATGAACGATGCCACGAATAATTTCGGTAAGCTAGACCAGGCGTGTAGCTGTGGTGGTAAATCTGTATCCTACTGTTCCAAAAAATCAGCGAATTTGACTGCAGAACAGTTGAAATTGATCCACTTGTATCAGTAAAGTTAAACTGATCATTTTAGTTGTTGGCGTTCGCGGATTTAACACTGACTTCTAATGATTCCTAGTGAATTGCAGTGGCTTGGTAGTAAAACAACGGTGCAGTCCACTGATTCGTCAGTAGATAACAATCTATTAACTAAGGATTCAGTAAAAAAGTTCTACTCATTGAAATCACTTCTTCAGATTTTGAGTATACAAACAGTTGAGTGGCGAAACGACAATACAAGGCAGTAAGTATTCGCAGGTATTAGAACAGGCTCACAATTTTATGTAAATACTGGTACAATTCCCATTGCTTCTTAAGTTACAGGGGCCGCGGTGGCTGTGCGGTTAGCTTGCTCACCCCCCATCAAGACGAACCGGGTTCAATCCCCGGCTGGGTAACTCCCGGATTTTCTCACGTGATTATCGTACCAGACGATGCCAGTGATCGGTCGGTTTTCTCGTGGATCTCCCGTTTCCCCCGCCCTTTCATTCCGGCGCTGCTCCATACTCATCTCAATCACCCTTATCGGCTCTCAAGAGCCGCCCAAATCTTTCACTCACTCACTTCACTCACTCCTCCATTACATGTTTGAAAATGTATCAATCGATGATCCCTATTGACCATTTGAGCATTAGCTGATATTGTAATCCACAACTTTCCTGCCTGGCGGAAAGGTAACAATCAAAGCGAAATGGCTGACGGAATGGGAATGCAGATTTTCTACCGTAGCCGATTCACATCGCGCAGTTGGCAGCCTGCAGTCGGATGTCGATTATAAATGGCCTCTACTAAGCTACGTGTATTCAATTTGTGCAGGCAGGATTCGCGCAGTCCGCGGTTTAGCAGTTGGCAAAGGGCTACACAGACTGTAATATTTTAACCAATAAGTTATGCTGTAACTGATCATGCGGCGTGAACAGTATTGAACACGAAGGCAAATCATATTTTCTTTCCAAAAACCGTTAAAAAAAAGTACACGAAATTTTCATTCTATCAAGCAGAAAGTACTGGTACGCGATAGCTACTTCGCATTTCGCGCGAGCGAGTGAAATTGAAGGACAGAGCAGTTATATGATAACGGCGGCGGCAAGTTAATGGACTGTTTTGAATGACAGGTGAACGATAGGCCTGTGGCCGCGTATCTGTTACAGAAAGAGAACCGACATGATAATCATTTATGGGGCGCGCTGCTGACACTGGTTGTATAAAGTTCCTGTGTTTACCTGAAGGATTTTCTAGTAGTTTTCTGCCCTAGTTTATCTAACCATGACTCGAGGTGCGTCGAACTTTCCAGGTCAAGGCCAGCAGAATATGAGTATGCGATGGGCCTCCTGGACGGGAGTTGATAAATGGATGAGTGGCTGAGTTTAGAGAGATAGACGACGCGCGATGAGAGAAGTGACAAGCGGAAGGGAAACCTGCGACTGCGAGAATCAAGCAGTGAAGTGTGCGGACGGCTCACTGGACTATTGGACTAGATGCGTGGGTGAAAGACATTACAAATGATAACATAAGGTAGACTGAACACGTGTTAATGATGAGTATGAGTTAACCGACTGTAACCAAACATACACATTAAGAAAGACATTAATTACAGTTGAAATATACATTAAATATTGTGATTACTGATAAATAAAAAGAGTAATAGTTGAGATAGAGAATTGAATTCTCTAAATAATAACTGTGTGAATAATTAAAAAAAAATTAATTAATTAATTTTTATTATGAATTCCGTACCTTACGAACTCAGATACGCCATTAAGGCGTCCTTGTAACAAAGTATGTGGCAACAGGATGACTGAGGGGAGTATCTGAGTTCGTAAGAGTTGAAGGTCTTAATAAAAATAGCTAAATTTTTCACAGCTATTATTTACAGCATTAAATTAACTATCTCCACTCTAACTCCTTTAATTTCTCAGTGAGCGCAATATGTAATGTCTATTTGAACTCCAATTAACGTTCTTTTTTATTTCTCTGTTTAGTTATTGTCAATTAACTCATACTCATCATTAAAACATGTTGGGTCTATCTGTTGCCATTATTTGTAATGTCTTTCACTCACACATTTTGTTTAATAGTCCTGCCTACCAGTTCCACTCTTCACTGCTTGATACTCGCAGTCGCAGATTTCCCTTTTACTGGTCACTTCTCTCGCCGCTCGTTTTCTATCGCTCGGAACTCAGCCACTCATTCATTCAACAACTAATCTGGCTCGGAGGCCTGTCACACTTTTATATTGTTCGTATATTGTTCGCCCTGACAATCTGGAACGTTCAACGCACTCTGAGTCATGCTGAGAGAACGAGTTAAATAATCCAGAGTATTCTACAGAAACACGTGGGGTCTAGCGATTGTAATGAACTATTAATCATGTGTACACTATCTGATCGAAAGTATGCGGACACTACTCTGTGAATGTAAATTCGCACCTATTTTTCATTACGACCACCACTGACGCTACACTAAAAAAAAAATCCGTTATTGGCTACAAAAACTGTCTGGTTTCTCAATGGGCCATCTCTCCCTTATCTCTCCCCTTCTGCAAAGTAGAGGGAAAAAACGACAACCGATCTCCTTACTTTTCTCTCTGCAATCCTCAGCCACCAAATCAGAGTGTGGCCTTCCTTAGTTTTCCTGGGAGGGTGGCATGTGAAGTTGATGGCTGACGTAGCCAACCTCAAGAGCGGCCAATCGCGTTAAATGCAAGACTCTTTGTCTGCTTTCCATATATTAACGAAGAGGCACAGTGCTCAACCTCTGGACTCACATCCACGAGGACGTGGTTTCGTTTACCGGTCCGACCATCCTGATTTGGTTTTCCCGGGGTTTTCCTAAATGCCTGTCGTCACTGCTGCCACTGTTTCTTAATAATACAGGCCCTGACCGATTCCTTGTCCATTCTTGACTGTATAGTATTGCTCTACTAAGGCACTACTCGTCCCTGTTCAGAGCACTAAAAGAAATAATGAATTAATAGAAAACGAAAGTGACGCCTTTTCCGAATACGTTAATAAACTGTGATGCATAGTATTACCTCGATCAACAGGTATGAGGAATATTTAGTGAAATGGGCTGGTGTCAGTTTCTTGTAATATGTGAGTGCTGCTGTGAAATGCCTGTGTGTTTCAATGAGAAACTTTCGTTTATTTTTCTTGGCAGTAATTCGGGTTGGCTGCTAGATCGCCGGACGCAGAAGTCTTAAGTGTAATCCCGCCTTTCAGAACTTCCAACTTCCTTTTTCCATCATCCTTGTGTAGGGTGGGTCACAGCTCCTGCGGACAGCTCAGTCCGAGGAAAAGCTTCCGCGGAGATTTGAGACGACATTTATCAGCGTTTCTCTGGTCTGCTGTCGAGAAAATACCTGCACTGCCATGATATTTCTCCATCATCCTCTTCTCACAATGATACAAGGCGAAATATAACTGCCTGTAACTTTGCTTCAAAAACACAATATATAACTCAACACAGTCGCACCGACATATAAGAATACTTAATATTGCGATCTTCAAAACTCATTAAGGCACTGTGATTAGGAAAATATGTATGCAATTATTCTTACATTTATATTATCTCTCCTTGTCAGTTCAGTTTATAAAAGAACTCACTTCTCTTCCTTCATAAACCTGAAGAATTTCAACCGACACACTTCAAAGATTACAATATTAAAATTTTGCTGCAGTATTATAAGGCAACTGAAAGTATTAAAATGAATAATTTTTGTCTGTAAAATGTTTTTGTTTATTCTGTTGAATATATT
This sequence comes from Clitarchus hookeri, assembly GCA_002778355.1. NCBI lineage: Eukaryota > Metazoa > Arthropoda > Insecta > Phasmatodea > Phasmatidae > Clitarchus > Clitarchus hookeri. The sequence goes on from NQII01005544.1 coordinate 41,288, forward strand.
CAACTATTAATTTTAACAGCAACGACCGCTCAATTCGATTAAAATGCTTTCCTATTAATTTTCATTTTATTACATTTTTCACGGTATAGTTAAGCCATATTTTCGTTGTCTTTAATGGAGAGAAAAATCTTGTTTTACAATAATATTATATAGGTTTCCGCGTAATTTTTTGGTACGTTTAATGACATTTTGGAAAATTCTTTTATTAAAAGCATTTATTGACTTCCCCTTTGTATGACACATTTTCCCATGAATGGTTACCGTTTGCACAGCACTTTCAATATCACTTAAAACTTCCTGGCAAACAATATGAGTAGCACTTGTAAAATTCGGCGCTTTATACTTGTTAATATTTACACTTCGTCTAAGTTTTCTAATATCTCAAGAAAGATTATACCTAGAAGATCTTTCTTTTGTTATCGTAATGAAATGATCAAGTTAAGGATTAAAATATGGAAATCCTAAATTGTTGAATGGATTTTTTTCTATTTTGTAAAATATCCTTGAGTATTTGTTCAATCAGGCTGGGAATTTTTACGACAGTCTCATATGATGCTGCAATCTTAATGGATACATTTTCAAAGTTTCACTTGTCTGTATATATATATATCATCATTTAACTTTCTCCCAATCTCTTCTGGGAACTTTCGTTCATACACATATAATATAGTCTACTTACCTTATATCATACATATTACAGTGTGTAGTTGCCTTGACGAAAACATTGTGCACTCAACAACATTTACATCAGACTTCTGAGTTAGTACGAACTGGAATATTTGCTTCGAGAGGTTGAGACCAACTGCATTTACTTATAACCACCAGATGCATTATTTAGGCCTAAATCTTCCCAAAATTACTTCGCAGTAGACAGCATTAGGTAATGGTTCGTTCTGAAGGGCTGAAATTTTATTTTCCAGTTGGAGAATTCACCACCCCACACTACCAGAGCCAACAAGTAGCTGGAGGAACACGTATCCGAGTTTCATATCATTCCGTGATAACTAGCCCACGTCATTTGAAAGCAAACATCCTTTACTGGCATGCTCTCCAACTCGTCGGTGAAAGGAGAAGTTCATTACAGCATAATTACGAATTTTAGAGTCTTCTTAAGGATACACGGCGTTCATTGTCTACTGAATCTTTCACAGAGCTCGTGAAGTCTATGTATGCCTCGTCGTGTTTATGCAGTACTAAGATAGAGGTGGCCCTAAAAGTAATGAGATGGGTATAGATAGCTAAGTAGTAAGGCTCTTATGTGTATATATATACACACACAGTGTACATTTATAGCATAGACACTCGGGACCAACTCCTGCGATCATGGTTTGGGGGCCATACTCTTACATGACCGCTCGGGCTGATTTTAATACAAGTGACATTGACCAGTGCACTGTGCACATGCATAACGTTATCCAAACCCGTTCTGCTACCACTTTTGGAGGGCAGGTTGTGCACTATTTCAGTAGGACAGTGCTCGTCCACATTCTGCTCATGCAACCCAAAATACTNGTGAAGTACTAATACACTGAGGAGCCAAAAAAACTGGTATACCCGCCTAATATTGTGTAGGGCCCCCGCGAGCTTGCAGAAGTGCCTCAAGACGACGTGACATGGACTCGACTAATGTCTGAAGGTATGCAGGAGGCAATTCACAAACCATGAATCCTGCAGGGCAGTCCACAAATCCAATCTGCGTCAATTTGAGAAAGAGATGCACGCCTGTCACGTTTAATGATTCTCATAAGTCGTCGTTTGTCCCGTTCTTTCACGATCGTTTTCCGGCCGCAGCGATGACGAATATGTGATGTTTTACCGGATTCCCGATATTCACGGTACACTCGTCAAATGGTCGTACGTGAACATCCATATGTTATCGGTACCTCGGAGATGCTATATCCGATATCTCGTGTACCGACTATAACACAACGTTCAAACTCACTTAAATCTTGATAACCTGTAATTGCAGCAGCAGTAACCTATATAGCTGCCTACCGCATCGCGTTACTCTGATTGGTTCTATACCTCTGTTATTTGCATACGCACGCCTATACAATTTGTTTGGCTTTTCAGTGTATTTCCGATAAAGCATGCGTGGGACTGGATTGTACGTCATCTGGCATGATCTCCTGCATCATTGACGGTTCTTTTTTGCCCAGCTGAGCAACCCAGTGCAACATACGTGGAATTCCTTTCCGCAGCACGATATTCGTCACCTGTATTATCGTTTACATAGCCCAAATAAACTTGATCAAGCATAACATACTAAGGGATAAAAATGCACACGTTATTACAATCATCACAAATTATAACATAAAATAGCTAAACGGCTCTCCAGGGGCCTCATAACCCGTAATAACTATGCTTAAATTGTAGGGGAACACAACGGCCCACCATAGCCTTCACTAAAGACAGATAAAGAAGTTTGTATATACACTGAAGAGCAAAAAAAAAANGGCCCCCCCGAGCACGCAGAAGTGCCGCAAGACGACGTGGCATGGACTCGACTAATGTCTGAAGGTATGCAGGAGGCAATTCACACCATGAATCCTGTAGGGCAGTCCAAAAATCCAATCTGCGCCAATTTGAGAAAGGGTTGCACGTCTGTCACGTTTAATGATTCTCGTCAGTCGTCGTTGAACAACTGCCAAAGTTTAAAACTGCCACCAAATTCTCGATAAAAACATTCCACACTAATGATCTTAAAGGGCATCAAAGTTACACTTTATCTTGCAAAACGCTAAAAGAATACACATTGTCGTGGCAACTCTTAAAGTTAAGGCAAAACAAAATTTTAAATGGTGGAGACAAACGTAAACTTAGAGTAAGAAAATCGAAACGGTAAGGTCCAAAGCGTTGCGCCACTAAACACTTAGCATTATAAGCAGCTGTTCACGACTCACCTGTATAAATGCGGCACCCCCAAAAGCCGCAGTTAAAGACAGAGGGAGGATTACAAAAGGCCACGAAGACAGCGAGTACATGCTATATATACACGTATAGGCTGTTCTCAGTAAAGTGAGCACTTTTGAGGCCCTAGTTACTTTTTCCTTTGAAATATTTGTTATCCTTATGCCACCTTTTGAAATAAGTATTGCCATGCAATTAATGAACGCAGTGTGTATATTTCACCGCACTCTAAAGTTAACGTCTAAGACTAAAATACAATATATTTATTGACTATTAATCCAAATGGGAAGGCTTTCAAAAGTGCTCACTTTACCGTGAATAAACTATAAGGCTGGTGAGCCCATGTGACTCGAATGCTCGTGCCAGGAAGGGAAAGCAACGAGGTAGGAGCAAGGAGTAAGGATGGACAACCGTGCCGCCCCCAAGCGCCACGATCGCAGATGGCAATGCCAACATAAAACAGAGGGCGCCAGCGGCCCAACGGTTTTGTGAAATTTAGTCTCAATTATTTGCAGTGTTACAAACATTTCATTGGCAAATACGTTCCAAAGAATTCCTTGTTATGTAATTGGCGGGAAACCGTGAAATAGCATTTTCTTGGACGGCAAACCATGTGAGGGGAAGAAAGTACCAATTAAAAAAAACTTCGAATTCGAATCGAACAACTCAGGAATGAGACTCAGGCAAACAAATGAGATACATTGCTGTCAGAGGTTCACTGGGAATTGTGTTCAATTCTCTTAAAGGAGCCAAGGTTCCTTCATTACATAGTGGCGATTGGACGGACCACACTTTTAGTTGGGAATGCCGGCTGTTCGGAAACCAAACACCCAAATTAATGGAGGTGATTCCTTATGAAAAATTAAGAAGAAAATATTTGGGACGCCCTATACCTAAACAGAATATTAATGGATGTATAAGCCTGTGAAAAGTGGGATTTGAAAACATATTTTCGCCGAATGCCTTTTTTTTTTTCTGCCTACTGTAGTGATGTTAGCGATTTACCCGAAGTACGTATCACATGGTCGAATGTGACACGCCCATTCGGATCGCAATGGAGCGCGTACCAGCGCAGGGCACGTCGTCGATGTGTTCATTTCCTCAGGCCGAACAGTGCGCACGGACCGGAGACGGCCAGCATTACGCAGGTGTGTCTGCAACAAGGAAAGCATAAGTCACCTTTCTGCTGCGGACTTCGTAGGCGTTGTAAAAGGCATTTGGCGAAAATACGATCTCAATTTTACTTGGGATCAATCTCCGTTAATATCCCGTTTAGGTGTAAAGTGTCATATGTGTTTTCGAGTTTGTTTGATAAGTAATCACCTCCCGTAGTTTGAGCGATTAATTTCCGAACACCTGTATAGTGTCAGGATCGCAGATATATTTTGTAGTACCATTGGACGTTCCATAGTATTCTTTACATTGAAGGGCCCGCAGTGGTTGAGCGGTTAGACCGCTCGCCTCCCACCAAGGCGAAACGGGCTCAATCCCCGGCAGGGTGACACCGAGAGTTTCGCTGGGCGATGCCATTGCTCGGCGGCTTTTCTCGAGATCTCCCGTTTTCCCCGCACTCGCATTCCAGCGCTGCTCCATTCCCACCTCATTTGACCCTCATTGGATTTCAATATCTCGTCGTTAAGATCCGCCCAGATCTCCCAACTCAACTTATCTCAACTTTACATTGAACGAGAGTTGTGGTTGTAGTGTGAAGAAGAATCTTGGGTTTGCTCGCCAGTCAACGTTGCAGAAAGAGGCAGGAAATGCTGCTGCAGCTGCATGACAAGACTGGGGGGCCGGTGGTTTATTTCGACGACGCTAATTACCACCATCGCTTCGGGTAATCCCACGTCATCCCTCCCTCAGGGTGAGGGATCTGCTGGGTATACAGCGTGTCCACTCGCCGTAATTAGCGCCGGGGGTCGGCTCGAGTCTGCGACCTCGCCACTCGAAACTCCCGCGCTAACCTACTAGACCACCGCAACAAGCCCGCGCGAACACGATACGGCCGGCACGCCGCTGCCCTAACTAGATCGCTAATTACATCTGTCGCCCGCGACGAGATTCGAGATTCCGCTGAGCTGCGCGCTCGCAGTGCTGCAACCTCTTTGTTACGTCCTTGTTAATTACACCTACCGTGGTGGCCGCACTGGGAGGCCCCTCCACCTCACTTGTCGCAGTGCACACAGAAAAAAAGGCCCGTGGTAGTGAGGTAGCTAGACTACTCGCCTCCTTCCAAGGCGAACCGGGTTCGATTCCCGTCGAGCTCACTCCTGAATTTTTGCATGTGGGAATCGTGCCGGATGATGCCGCTGGTCGGCGGTTTTTCTCGGGGATCTCCCGTTTCCCTCGCTCTTGCATTCCGGCGCTGCTCCATACTCGCCTGGCTTTCACCCTCATCGGCTCTCGAGACCACGATGTTGAAACCCGCCCAAACGTCCTCGCTTACTCACACAGAAAAAAAAGCAGTAATGCCATTTGTATGTACATATATGTAAACCGGCAATTCAATGAGACTAGGCTGGTGAATTGACGAGTATAGCAGCAACGTAGCGTTATAAGATGCTGAAACGCACGGCGTTTCCTTGAAAAGTACTAATTAATCCCTTTATAAAGGTTCTTATTGTGTAAGCCATACGTAGTGTTGCATGTCGCTGCCCGGAGTTTCCTTCGCGTTGGAAGGTGCCGAGAGCGGAGGTAAAGTTCGCAACTTTAGACGAAGAGAGCGGCCTATCATAAAGGTCGCTGCCGCACACGCCGATAAACCTATCGCAGCTCGCGCCTCGCAGACCCTGACAAGCTCATACTTCCCCATTTATCACGCAGGAATGTCGTCGTCATCACCATTACTTTTCCGAGAACAACTTGGATTGCCGAGTTCTTTCTAGACAACACCTACCTCAAGTGTAAATACCACGTGCGGGCCTCTGTGGAGTGAGTGATTAAAACCCGAGAGTTTGGCGTCTCGTGCGACCTCACGCGACAGTTGGGCGAACCCGGGTTGGCGAGGGACGACTGTAGCGATCTGCGAGAGTGCGTCGGGGAGCTTGTGTGCAGTGAAGGGTGGGACTGATCTGCGGGTCTGTGGACTGGATGCGTGAGTGAAAGACTTTCGGGACGATGGAAATATACAGTTATCTAAACGCGTGGAAATAATTTCAGCAGTTTAGGGGACATTAGCTAGAGTAAAGAATGTGATAAAGACCTTAATTGAAATTGAGATATTAATAAAATATTGGGCTCAATATGAATAATAAGTGTTAATAGGACGCACTGACTGGTTTTTAAACCACTTTTGAATGTTTGTAGCACTGAGAACAAATATCATTATTTAATGTAGTTCTTTTATTTTTATTAAGATCTCCATCCTTCACGAACTCGGATGCACCCCTCAGGCTATTCATGTAACAGTAGATAGTCTGCAACATAGACGAGCAACATGTAGGGAGTAACAGTCACCTTTCCCCCGTCGTTTTTCGCTGCTCATCACGCCTTTACCGATTTGGAGCGGGCGCGGCGTGTGGTTGGAATTTGGGGGAAACCGGCGGAAACGATAGATTTCTTCCCTGTTTACGCACATCGCTGCNGGCGCGGCGTGTGGTTGGAATTTGGGGGAAACCGGCGGAAACGATAGATTTCTTCCCTGTTTACGCACATCGCTGCGCGTAAAGCCAACGTAGAGACTGGGGATTAACAGTGAAGGTATTCTTCTGCTTGATTGCTGCCAGGGAACGGTGGTACTGAAGATATCCTTTTCCCTTTTTCTATGAGAGGTAGTATTNTTCTTCTGCTTGATTGCTGCCAGGGAACGGTGGTACTGAAGATATCCTTTTCCCTTTTTCTATGAGAGGTAGTATTGAAGACACTAATCAGAGCACAAATAGAGAAAAAGTTGAGTTCATTGATAATATATGTAATTTTTTCGACGTGCTTGGCAAATAAGGTAGGAATAGTAACCTGTTTAAAAGCTTGTACTGCTTTATTATTCTTGGTTACAAGGTTTTTATGCTTGAATAAAATAATAATATCTGAACAATCTTTTCCCTAGTTATTTAACAACAAATATAATACATGTATATTTATGCAAGTTCTTATGGCGCGTGNGTTCTTATAGCACGTGTATATATGTGTATTTTTGTCAGTATTTAATTAACTGTTCTATTAGCCGACAAACTCGCCATTGTAATCGTGGCACAGCCAATACTACTTATATCCCATTCACGGATACCTCCAACTTTTCTGACTCCTTGTTTAAGTTATACTTCCGGGATATTCCTCCGTTTCAAGCAAACAAAGCTTCACCGAGTCTTGAAAATTTCACCAAAAGCACAATGCACGGTATTCGTGCGCACTAATTGTAATACAATTTGGCAGAAGAACAACTTCTTACTAGGTATTACTTACATCCCTGTTTTCTCCCTATTTTACTCATAAGAATTAAAAATTTAATATTATAATTTCAAAATAAAACATAAGTGATAGTTCAATTTATTTAAAAAGAAGGCAAATGCATGCAAACACAAATATTAAATGCTTGTGATTTATGTCATATTTAGGATAAAACCAAGTACATCAAGAATGGAGTGATTTTTCAAATGTTTTATTCAAAAAGTATTAAAAAAACCGCGAACAGACTATAACAGAAAATCCGCTTATAACGTGAACCCACAAAACACACACCAGTAAAATGGCGTCACTGGCCATCAACATGTTGGAATGCCTTTTTCCTATCAGCGCTTGGTGACCTACTCGTCAGCTGGTAGCCCAGTCAGTAGGTAACCTTTCACAAAATGCAGCAGCCAATTGTACACAAGGCCAATTCGCAGAGCTTCACGCAGCCAATTAGATAATAAGTACGCATACATCAAAATAACCGCCACGTCATTTCGTATCAGTGTTTTATCTGCTATGTGGTATAACTCGGCAAAGTCAACAAAATGTCTGGGAGAAATGCTGTCGCGGGTCTTGACCTTGCTCAAGGAGATAGAAAGGCGGTGACGGGGAAGGTTTAGCCAGCCAATCACAGGGAAACAACAGCGTTGTCGATACCTACTGTACAGTCTGCGCGCATGTAAAGCGAACACGTCAGCCTCGCGGGAGGTATTCACCTAAGAGTAAGCCATGACCTGTTAGAGTAAAAAACGTCCTACTATTCCCTGTGAAGTCTGTGAGAAATTATTGTTAACGTAATAGCGTTTTTTGATACCGATAAAGTTTATGGAATACATGCTAATCCAATTTTAAATGCTACGAAACGAGCAGCTGCTGCTATAGGGAAATCGGCAGCGAAAATATGTAAAATACGCAAGGAAATGAGTGTATGAAAACTAAGAGATAAAGAATTACGTGCGTCAGGGAAAAAGAAGCATAAAAAAAATTTGGGATGACTTCGATTTGTGTGTTGTTCGGCACACAATTCTTTATTATTCATGATGATTTAGATTTGTAGCTTGTCCTCTCTCGAATGCTAAACACCAGGCAGATATTTTCCTGTCACTCCAACAAATATATCTTTATTCCATGAAAATTTAAAACCTGTATTTTGATATAATATTCTATTCGCCTCGAGTGCACATCACAACAAATAACACTGTGATGCATCTGTATACTCGGGGAGCATTAAAACACTGAACCCTGTTTTCTCATGTGATAAATGATAGGGAAACCACACCGCCGATTTTTTAATTACAGAATGTGTCGCTGATGGTCCGTAGTTGTTTGTACTGAGTGTACCTGTCTTCCCCGCCACGCGTAACGCGCGGAGTGGGGGGAGCTGCACCTTCCCCTCACGAGATAGTTTGTTACTTTGTTTGCACAGTACAGCGTAGTTCCGCGTGTCCACTGTAGTTTGTGCCAATAGGTCTAATGCACTTACATGTAGTTCTTGTCACACATTGTGGGTTTGAGGTCGTTACAAATTAAGTGTTCTGCATGTCTGGCACTTGAACTGCTTTGCAATGTGTTTAAAATCCTGTTTTTTTTTTACGAAACTATTAAACGTGCTCCAGTATGTTTGCCTACGAAAATACACAATACCCCAGACGAGGACACGATGGTACTTTAAAGTTACCACGCATACTGTAAACATAATTTTGGAGTCCTCCAATATAGTTAGAAACTGCTTTTCCAGACTTCTGTATCTTAAAACGTACTAGTCGGACACGAGCCAAACTGCGATAGGAACCTGTGTTGAACTGTGCTACTGAATTGCCACTAACAAAAAGTTAGAGTAACCGCTGAAAGTCCTACAGCTACGCGCAGCACTACGAAAACACTGCACGCCAGTTCAGATCCCTGCGCGTAGCGGTGATGGCGATACACGTAGGCGAGACCCTCAATGGCTAGATGTGAGCCGTCTTCATTCCCAAACACAACAACACTGTTTATTTTAGTTTCTGTGTTTCCACCGTCGTCGTCCTATTGGCCCAAACAACACCGGACCAGATTACTTTAGCGTGCCACTTTTGTTATAAGCTGTCTGCCAGCTCATTTAGCTGCTAATTATTCATTCCCCAAATAACTAATTTAATTTTCATAAATGTAATCCACGAAGTTTATCTAAACAAATAATTGTAAAAAAATTTTAATTTTTTTTTTTGTGGTTTGTCATTTTTGTGTTAAAAATAAACCGAAGCAATGAAATAGCATCCATTACGGTATTTCGTTCAAGATCAGATTACATATTTATAATAATACTAGCCGACCCGACAGTCGTTGCCCTGTCAATTTATACAAAAATAAATATAGATAGATAGATAAATTATTTTAATTAGGATGGAATGTTGAGACCAGGTTGCATAGCACCCATATTTTAATATTACAAACATTTACAAAAATTAAGTAATGCGTTCATNGAGACCAGGTTGCATAGCACCCATATTTTAATATTACAAACATTTACAAAAATTAAGTAATGCGTTCATCGCAACTCTTGGTGATGAACGATATTTTTTGTCTTTCCGTTCGGTGAGAAAACGAATAGCGCCGATGGTTTACCTACTCTCGAGCACGCCATGTACAACTGCCCATGGGAAAAGCATGGCAATTCAAGGTTTATTCCACACAATTCCAACGATTGGCCTTGCGATTTATTAATTATTATTGCGAATGCAAGACAAACAGGAAACTGGACACGCTTCAATTGAAACGGTAAATCGGTTAGAATCCGTGGTATTCTTGGAATAAGAATATTTTCACCCTTGAACTTTCCTATGATTATCGTTGCTTCAATAACGTTATTCATCAGCTTCTTAACAGCGAGTCTTGTTCCATTACATAGTTTCGGTTGATTCAGATTCCGTAACATGATTATTACCGAACCGACCTTGAGCTGCAAATTGTGCGGCGGCATTTCTGGCAAATCCAATGAATTCAGAAATTCAATTGGATAGTTGACGACTTCATCTGCATCGGTAATTGAATCTATCGACTTAAATTAATGCAGTTGGCCAACGATTTGACTTTGAATTTTATGTTCAAATCGTCTGCGTCCTTATTTTTCGTTGCCAAAGTAGCTCGTTCGCTCAACCAAACATGGTTTTGGTAATTTGCAACAATATTCGGGAATACTTTCGTGATCAATTCTTCTTTCGGCGTTGTGAATTGACAAGAAGTAGGAGAAAACAAAATGAGGCCGGTGGAAGCGTCAATCTGAATTTTTCCGGTGCCAATGTCTAATAATTTTGTGGAAAACACTTCCGCCGATTCGTCATTTTATAACGCGACTCGCATATTCAATTTTTACTTGAGAGTTTTCACGTATCTCCACAAATTCAATGACTTCAAGCAAGCGTTTATTTCATCAACAGCTGTTGATCTTGGAATGACTGGCAGCGTTTGTCGAAAATCGCCGGCCAGCAGAATCATTGTACCTCCAAAGAGGTCCTGATTATTGCGCAAATCTTTCAACCTTCGATCGAGTGCCTCCAATGCTCGTTTGTGCGCCATCGTACATTCATCCCAAATTATTATTTTGCTATTCTGTAGTACTTTTGCCATTGCTGAGTTTTTGGCAATGTTGCACGTCGCTTCATCTATCGTTTGCAAATTCAGTGGCAGTTTGAGCGCTAAATGGGCTGTTCGTCCTCCTAACAATGTGGCAGCGATCCCTGATGATGCTACGGCCAGCGCTATTTGACCTTGTGCNGTTCGTCCTCCTAACAATGTGGCAGCGATCCCTGATGATGCTACGGCCAGCGCTATTTGACCTTGTGCGCGAATCAAATCTATAATCAATGAAATTAGTAACGTTTTGCCAGTTCCGCAAGGTGCATCGAGGAAAAATATTTCTCCGTAGCCGTCGTTGATTGATATCATCAATGTTTCATAACCGGTTTTCTGCTGCTGATTCAAAAGTGGGACCTTTGTTCGTACTGATTGACTCAAAGCATCTCGATCGTATTACCGTTATCATTAAAATTCTCTATTGAATGCATAGTGCATGGGGCGTATCGGCGCTGGCATTACTAGTTCGTGCAACATCTTGCCGGACATCATCAGACACAAATCCTCTATAGAAATCAACGCCTCGTTGTGAATCTCCGCGTTAAAGTCAAGTTCAGGATTCGCTGTTGTTGTACGCACTCGATGACAAATGTCTTCAGCCATATATTATATTTGTATTTGTTTCATAAATGAAGTTAGTTAGATGAAAAACACGTTGAAATAATGATGGCAAAAAGTGATCTAATTTCATGCGCAGTAGACAAAATAACAGCATCAGCAACTGTATGATCCCAATGAATGTCATTTTCGAGGAAATGTAAACGCTGACACGCTTCTCGATATGTTGCGCACAACTCACCATTGAGAGTTCGAAGAAATTCAAATGAAATCGGTCCACGAACATTAACCAATAACAAACGCAGGTAAAAACATTCGTCATTGCTCGGATGAACTGTGCAAATGCGCCCAAATGCTTCTGTTGAATATACATTCACGTATCCAGGAACAGGCTTTCCCTGTTTCCAACGTTGGAAATTTTTTGATGATGCGTTCCATTTAAAATATCTCGGCATCTCTGAGTAAAGCAGTGTTCTCGCAAATGGATCACTTGCGCACGTCGCGAAGAAACTTGTCAGCGTTGTCGCTGGTGGTCGTTCAGCTCTCTGCGCTACGTTTGCTACCGTGAAATAAACTCGTTGTCCATTCTCCAGGTGCACAGCTAAATGGACCACAGTGGGATGACGTTCGTGTATGGTGAATGAAAAGATTCTCCAAATTGCCTCATTGCTGCTGACATATCTTCCTATTTGATATTGAGAAACTTCATCGTTGGCATCAGGAGCTGCAATACCAAATACAGCGACGTCGCTTCCTTTCGTGACGTACTTGCAAACATATTTGATGGACTTGATAAAATTGCAGTACTCAACATTGCAATGCACTTTGAATGTTTTGGAANGCTACAACGTCTTTATTCTTGACTTTCAACTTTATCATTCTGCCGTTATCCTCTGCAGAGCGATGACGATAGAGGGGGTAACCGTCATTACCTCTGATTGTATCAGCCAAGAAAACACGCGGATAACGTTTGGAGCATTTGTTTTCTATCATACACGGTGATTCACGGTTGCGATTGCCACAAGGTCCATGAATCATATTAGTCGTCACAACTTCATACAACTCTGGATCTGTTTCCAGATCAGGAATTTCTGTGCAAATGATGGCGTCAATTTCATCCGGTCTTATTTTCTCGACCATCCACAGGAGAATATGCGCATAAGGCAGTCCTCTTTTCTGCTACTCCTCAGAGTACATCCAACATCGCACGTCTCCGAAGACATGATACTTCACAATGAAGTCCTTGAGCGCCTTGAGTTTCTGCTTGAATACTCGTGCTGCAATGTCGTGACGATCGCTGGATGTTTTACCGGGTAGTAACAGCTGTGCGATTTCGATCTATTTTGGGTTACATGTAAGAGTGATGAATAACTCTGGTCGACCGTATTGGCGCAAGTAGGTCATCGCATCTTTCGCGTATTCGTGCATGTGCCTCTGATTTCCAACATACGTCGCTGGCAAAATGGTAATTCGACCGACATTGTTTGCATTCCCATCTACATTCATGGCATCAGGCAGATGGATGTATTCTTCGGAACGAAATTTTTGCTAATTTAAACGTATACATGTCAGACGTTCCATCTCGATTTTGACATACATATCAACGACGAACTGATGAAACAGTCTGCGGCATTTCAATATGTAATTGTCCTCGCTTCGACGAATCATCAAACGGTTTGCATAAAAATTCATCGCGCTCACCTCTTTATTTGTTTCTTGATCTGTTAATGGATTAATCATCTTGATCAAAAAATGATATCCAGCCTCTCCTCGGCAAAATATCAGCGGGTATTGTAACGCATAATACGAACGATGGGCTTCGTTGACACGCTGAAGGTTATTACCATCACGCCGTCGAATCACAATACCACGACTCTCCAAATTCTCGCCAACAACCACAATGGCAACTTCATTCAAAGTCGGTGCATTGAAGAGTCTTTCATGTTCGCCTGCTTGTCTTTTGTCTGCTTTGATCACTATTTTGTGATCATCCGAAGGCATAATGTCTAGTGAAGTTTTGAACAATTTAACTAATTCATTGTGTTCATGTAAGAGTTGTTGCAGTTGTCCAATAATCTCTCAGTTTACCGCACGACTGATAGCACAACGCTGATTGATTTCATCATCAGAATTTCAAAGGAAATAAATCTTAAGAAATTTGTGATAATCATTTACTGGCGGCAACAATGCTCCTGTACGATGGTGAATTTGTCCTTGAATCTGTAAAATGAAAACAAATTCTTTATTGAAACGTTGTGAATTGTTGATTTTTTTGTTTATATGATGTTTGTTGTAGTCGGAAATGAATTTACCTTAAAAGTTGGGCTGAAACCTCGTTCCTCAGTTATGTTCGCTCCAAATGATGTAATTTTGAAGAAACTGTTGTATTTTTGTATATTCTGCAAAAAATGCTTCGATTGAGGTTCTTGGCCAGAAAGCAATGATGATAGTGGCTCTGGTGGCAGTATCAATTGTGGTAATTTGACCTTTCCGCTCGCACAACATAATCCTGGCGGTTCATGTCGAAACCTCAAAGCATTGCAATGTTGACAAAACAGTGCTGATTGTTCCGAAGTCGACCGATACATCCGTGGCGTAATCGATTGTTGGATCGTATCTGAATCCCAATCATTCATATCGAATTGTTACGTTTGGCCGTCTGTTTTGTCGACGTTCCAAATTATTGTTTACGTTATCTCGAACTTAGCGAGTCGANCAGTATCAATTGTGGTAATTTGACCTTTCCGCTCGCACAACATAATCCTGGCGGTTCATGTCGAAACCTCAAAGCGTTGCAATGTTGACAAAACAGTGCTGATGGTTCCGAAGTCGACCGATACATCCGTGGCGTAATCGATTGTTGGATCGTATCTGAATCCCAATCACTCATATAGAATTGTTACGTTTGGCCGTCTGTTTTGTCGACGTTCCAAATTATTGTTTACGTTATCTCGAACTTAGCGAGTCGAACTCGACTGTCTCCGTTGTTCCGGAGTCATAATTGATCGCGCTTATGAAATTCTTATTCTATTTGCCTCCAAACGCTGTCTACGATCTTCATCAGTCTCATTGTCTCGACGATAATGTATTTTTCTTGCGTTGCGCGTACGCCGACTGATATTTCGACGCCTTATTGGGTGGCATTTTTCCAAAGACACCAAAATAATATTTTCAACACACCACCGATAACACAATATTATTTTTAGTTAAACAAAGAAAATATAATGAAATCACTTCCCAAAATGTCACACTTTTTTTTCGTTCTAAAACATGTCACAGCAGAACTTTCAAACTGTGCCTCATTTCATGTAATAAAATTATNCAATTCTTTAACAAAAAGATTTCATATAAAAAATCCATCCAAATTTCCGACTTTTCCCGTGGTTTTCATATAAAAATACCATCCAAATTTTTTACTTTTCCCGTGGATTTTCCGAACATTTTCTTTCATACAAACCTTGTCCTGACAATAACGAACACAATAAAAAAGAAATCAGCCAAATCAGTGGTGCCANCATTTTCTTTCATACAAACCTTGTCCTGACAATAACGAACACAATAAAAAAGAAATCAGCCAAATCAGTGGTGCCATTCTACAAAATAAATATAAATAATTTATAGGATCTACACAACGTTATATTCGATGTCTTGTGAACTTCTATTTCTTAAATACTTATTTCAAGGCACTTTACCATTGAATATTGCCCACCTGCAAGAATTCCCCTTATGTTACATATAAATTGTTGCTGAAAAAGTAATGATTTTGTGTCGGGAAATGAAAGCATATGGTGTGAAAGTTATTTTACGAATTACTTAGTGATAATACTTTTGATAAAAAAATGTATATTGTACCAATCCACATTTTGTCATGTACAAATATAATGTGCAATAATTTTGTGTACCGTATATTTTCCATTTATTTAACACAATGTTTGATGCATCTGGTTGTACCTATCACTTTCTAAATTGATCATAATTTGGTCATGTTAGTTGATAAAAATAATTTAATTTAAGCACAGTTTTGTAAACAATTTAAATTTCATAAAGTATAACTATTTTAGAGTAGCATGTACTTAACTGTGCTTTTATAAATTCTAAATAAATTACATAGGCTACAAAGATTTAACGGTATTTTTTCTTGGGCCATGTTTTGCAGACTCCAGTAACACGTTTTGTTGAGTTCCAACTATTATATTCAGTTGTAAAACATCCATATTATTTATGCTTAAATTTCAGTTTCACTATTTAGGAACAAAATAAAAATTTCAAATAGGTAAACATTTTTTGTCATTGTACATTATTTTTAATGTTAATGATTAATTGCGTATTTTAATTTGCTCTGAAATGNAGGTAAACATTTTTTGTCATTGTACATTATTTTTAATGTTAATGATTAATTGCGTATTTTAATTTGCTCTGAAATCTACTAATCTATTAAAATTTTGTGTTTTAATCAAAAACACGTTCCTGGCACAGTGAAACCTACAGATGTGGTTATAACCTATGTTTGGACCACGCTAGTCATCAGGTCTATTTNCACGTTCCTGGCACAGTGAAACCTACAGATGTGGTTATAACCTATGTTTGGACCACGCTAGTCATCAGGTCTATTTTCTACTTCTGCAATTTAGCATCTTCTTGAACAGACACCCGGTCAGAACGTTTTTACCACCTGCATTAGTTTTCAACATTCGTGTGGCCGTGAGGAAGGATACATTACGGCGTGCGACCGCTGGCTGCATCGTAGTGCACGTCGCATGTCTCCAGAAATGAAAACTCCCTTTGAACGTGGGGAATTGTGTGTTCAGCACTGCTCTCGTACTCCTTGCTTGCTATTCACGTCGAGGAGCTCGGTCGCCAATACATACGTTATCCATAATGTGGCCAGGAAGAAGTAAATCCGTCGAGAGAGAGAGGGAGAGAGAGAGATGAAATTCGGAATATTCCTGCACGGGAAGCTGGTTATAGCCCGTACCTCCTCGATTGATCTGTCNCGTTATCCATAATGTGGCCAGGAAGAAGTAAATCCGTCGAGAGAGAGAGGGAGAGAGAGAGATGAAATTCGGAATATTCCTGCACGGGAAGCTGGTTATAGCCCGTACCTCCTCGATTGATCTGTCAACACATAGGAAAGCATACGGCAGTGTGACTGTGAATTATCGCCAGGAATTCCCGGCAGGAAACATTTTTTTTTTACCAAACATGAGAGAGAGAGAAATACATTTCGCGCTTAGCTAATTGGATTTTTTTCCCCAGTGTTTCGTTTTTTATTGCAATGTAAAGAATTCGGCGAGGGTTTTTTTTCGGATGAAGTTNTCAACACGTAGGAAAGCATACGGCAGTGTGACTGTGAATTATCGCCAGGAATTCCCGGCAGGAAACATTTTTTTTTAACAAACATGAGAGAGAGAGAAATACATTTCGCGCTTAGCTAATTGGATTTTTTTCCCCAGTGTTTCGTTTTTTATTGCAATGTAAAGAATTCGGCGAGGGTTTTTTTTCGGATGAAGCTAACCATGAATAATATAAGCCGTTGGTAAATTCAAAAATTTTATAAGGAACACATTATCGACGAAGGGCTGGCCCAGTATTTGAAGAAAATAATGACAATCCACCTAGATTGAGGAATAAAGGTTTTACCTCCAAGACAAAATTTTATTTGCGATGTTGAATATTTCCATAATGAAATAACTTGATCATTACTTTATAGATAAAGAGTCTGTAATAATGAAATAGAGATGTGATATTCATACGGAATATATTCTCCGTCAACCACGAACGTAGTCGAGATACCATGAACATCGTGTCGTCTCTATTATCAGGCAAACGAAATATGCTTGTATCGTCACTAACGCAAATAAATAGAAGTACAAAAACCTTAAAAAATCTGCATGTAACGAGCATTAGCGCTTAAAAATAAGCAACCAGATAAAAACTGGGTTAAAATTCCGAAAAGCACGGAAATATGAATAATTCTCTTGAAAACTTTTCCACGTTTGTCGCTGTTAAACTGCTGTCTCAAATATAATGTCCGGAACCAGTTGGAAATAATTTTATCACGTGGACGGATAAGGATTTTCTGCAAGCTTTCTTCACTTTAACTCGATTTTTATTTTCACCACTGAACTGGTTTAGCCACTAGATATAAGAAAAAATTGCCGCAAACAAAGGAAATTTGTTTTTGAGGCATTCTTAGCGCACAAACTCTTCACTGCTCTCAGTTTATCTGTATAAATTTCAGTGTAACTCACGTTATATAAGGATGCCTTGTTTATTTACTGTGTCTGTATTTGTCTTACAGGTAATTTTTAGCAGCGCAGCAGAAAGGACACTTGTGGCGAATTCTGAAGCATCAATCTCCTAACGCCACTGCAACACAAGTGAGAAGTATGTAGTTCTTTTACGCCACATAGTTAAACTCCGAACCGATTATATACATATACACGTTGTAGCAGAACATTTAGAAAAAAATTTGAACGCAGCTGATTCGCCGTAAGGAAATAATATTCTGGCAATTGTGTATAATTCAATTTAAAATGCATTTCTTTTCTGGTAAACAAAAATGAGGAACAAGCAGAATAACAATAATACTATAAAAAATATTGGCATGTCTCTAAATAGTAGGCTACTAACAAATATACTTCTTTGTAAAACGTAATATAAAACGAACCTCATAGTTATTTTAAACGTCAACAACCATAATAATAATAATAATAATCCACTCGTCTGAAGTCATTTCTAACCCATTTACAATTTGTTGTGTAAAGAATCTGTCCATGTGTGATTCATAGAATTATATATACGAAAATTCAGTAAATAAGACTATATTAATTCCTGAATGTTCCTATATAAAATTATGGCTAAGAAGACAAAATAACATAACTACGAGCTAAACAAATTGATTTTAAGCATTGTTCATTAAACCACGTTTTACCTCATGTATCAAAGAAGGATGCCTTATACATAGCTGCAAAACAGGATATTTTTGTATCTTTCCAAGGGACTACTAGAGCCTACCGATATTCATAAAGCTTTCAGGAGGAATTACAAAATAGGCTGTATACGATACGTAAAACACTAACAAAGCCAAAGAGAATTCTTTGCCTGTATTCGTGAACACCATTTATTTCGGTTAAATTTATAAGTGGCCATTTTTTTTTTAAACGAAACTTCTCACAGCAGCCAGAAACAAAACAAATAGTCACGTTGAATCAGTGTAGCTATTACTAGGTTTTCCACTGACATAGCTGGGAAGCACTTTCAACACACAACGCGGTGGTTTTCGTCGGTAAAGAACTATCTCTAGAGATCACGGTTTGTTTCCTTTATTTCTCGCGCGCTTTCGATATCTGTCCAGCACCCAACACACGGCTGGTAAAGCAGTCGAAACATCCTAGCAGTAAGGCTGTGTTGACTCGCCGCTGGACATCGATATTAAAGCGCGAAATATTGCGGGGAGCTTCCTTTGGCACCCGTACTGCGCGGTGTACCGACGACTGTGAGCATAACGGTCATATCGCATCTCCTGCGGCGTTAGAAGCAACTGCCCGGTCATAACTGAGAGCGACCATAGCACGTGCCCATCCACGTCGTTTACTGGCAATGCGGATACAGACGACACGCTTTGGAACGATCTGCATTTGAACGGACAAGATTCCCGTCTCGATAAAATTTCGGGTACAATAGTTGAATATATGTGCATGCAGTCTGTAATTCGTATGGCGAGACGCTATGTTTAACATATTTATTATTTTAACCGGTACATTTGAACAACAATTCTGTACTTAATTCAGCAATTAAACTTTCCGAAGTAATAATAAGACCGTGTAAATTTTACCACAGTTGCACCTCATTAAAAAGTATATATTTTCTTCGCTAAATATATTACGCTAATAAATGAAAACAGAATCAATGAATTATAAAATGTGTGGAATTTCACCGTGTATTCAAATTATATAATGGTGTCTTTTCTGCCGAAGCGTGACGGGTCATCCTGGTAGCTCAGAGGTGAGATTTTCGCACGTGGGGACATGGCGGACGTTGCTGTAGGTCAATACATTTTTCTCAAGACAATATTTTTTTTATTGTTAACCTTTGACGTCTCATATTTAGCTGGGAGTTTATCAAGGGACGGATGACTAAGTTGACCTAATCTTTATATGCAAAAACGGCTCGTAACCCATGTATTACTCGTGATAGGATCCCGGAATATTTTGGTTGGAAAGCGCCTTATCTATGAAGGTCATCGGGACTCTCTTAATCACCCAGCAATACGTGCCTTTGCTTCTTCGTTTTAGTTTCCATTTGTTTCCTGCATAAAGGTGTCCATAAAACTTTGCAAATACTCTGTTGTAATTATTTAAAATTTCTGGACATACTCAGGTTATTTACGAGATGGAGGTGTTAATTAAATAAAAGAGATCACAATAATAATTTTTAAGGTTTTATACACAGTACAAAAATAATACGCCAAACCTAATATCTCGACAATAATGTCTAAAACTTGCTCTTTACATGTACTATTTACATACTCATCCATCATACCAAAGAAATAAACACACTTATATAGTTAATGTCAGTCTTTACCATATCGAATTACTATTAAAATTATGTATTTAATATCTGAAATGCCCAGAATTTATAACCAAATCATTATCACTCGTCCAGTGTGTTCTGCCTTGTTCCAGTACGGATATCAGCAGAGTTTCCTCTACGGAATGTTCTGGAGAAGCCCAAGCACTCCCATACACAGTCGCACTCCACTCCTCGCATATTCCGNTATTAAAATTATGTATTTAATATCTGAAATGCCCAGAATTTATAACCAAATCATTATCACTCGTCCAGTGTGTTCTACCTTGTTCCAGTACGGATATCAGCAGAGTTTCCTCTACGGAATGTTCTGGAGCAGCCCAAGCACTCCCATACACAGTCGCACTCCACTCCTCGCATATTCCGATTGCCGCTGCAATCTCATCCACCGCAGCCTGTTACACCCTAGTTTGCCGCCGGTCCCCCCCCCTCCCATTCAATATCACTCGATGCCCCGATCTTCGTTCGCCATTTGCCGCAATTCGCCAGATGGCTGTCAGAGACTGCCAACGTCCCGGCTGCGGCCGTATTTATGTCGTGGGTGCACTGACCCAGAGTTGCACTGATCCAGAACCTTCTTCACATGTCGGGTTGCGACGAGGGAGATGATGAGTGTAAAGTTCTTGCACACGCTGTCAAGTCGTCGACTCCTCCGGCAGGATGGGGTATTGATGTCAGTCCAAGTCAGCTGTCATTAATTCTGCCCGTCGGCCTGGCGATTTGGCGGCAGCTGGGTCTACCAGTAGGAGAGGCAGATAGTGATGTGTCATCCCCACTGGCCATGCTTAAAAATCATCCCACGTATCTCTGATCTAGGTTGCAAAGCTCATAACATAAAACCATCACTACACTAGATCAACATTACGCTAGCGCAGGTTTATCTACCCGATACCCCAGAGGGAATTTATTCTTAATATTTTTAATCGCGTTTGTCAGCATTTCGGTTAAAAGGGTTTTCTTTTCGGAAATAAAAATTGCATTTTCAGGTTGTAAGGTAAAGACTGGAATACGAAATTAAAAAATCGTTAAGCTTGAATGGGAAATTAAAAAAATATATATATGTGTGTGTATGTGGTAGAGTGGAGGCGCAATCTTTAGCGAAATTATTAAGTCGTCGTATTTTTTTGAAACAAGCTGTTGCCAGTACAATTCAATTACGCAACACCGTCCATTAAATTATAAGTGTAACAGTGTGTTAAAACGTGTGAATGACACGGTTTGTGGGGTAACAATTCTCCCTATGTATTGTTTTCTGAAGAAGGCTTCTTTCCAAACATGTCTTCAAGTCGGTTTGATGTAATGCGTTTTTTTTTATAACTGAGGAATTGGCCTGATATAAATTTACGTCTACCGATACATCTGAGAATACATTTACACGAATATATTCAAATATGGCTGTCTTGACATTTTCAAAACAAATACATTCATTAATTTGTAATAAAATGTAAATATCAATAGTATATAAGTGATGTTTTACCGCATAATGCAAGAGGTGATCAGAGAGAGCAATTTGAAGACGTTTCGGAAATTGGAACTCAAGCCCACCAACTTTCTTTGGATTGCAGAAGTTATGTTTCACGCACTGTTCAGGGCTGGCCGTCATTATTAATTAATGTGCAGTAAATTATAAATTGACATTGTAAAATAGCAATTAGATATGAAAACGTCTACGGTAGCGAAATAAATATGATTGGCAAAAATAAACGAAAACGCGAATTATCCTGTAAACTAGAGCAATGTAAAAGCAAATTTATTCCTTCAAGAAATGCACTATCATAAAAACCGGCACACCAAACAATACACAAACAATTTCCTGTTTTGCTCATATACAAATAAACAGTGAAAAAACCTCCCTGTGTTCGCTATATCGAAATATACTTGTAACACTGGATTTCAATCTTGCTCGTTCACGTGACATTAAAAAAAAAACTAAATGCATCCTATCGCCTCAGAAAAATTATTACGCTCAAACAGGCCCTACATACGTTCCACTTTGTCACCTGTTTATAATATTGGTATTCAGTTTTTGCATAGGACTTTAAATTCGCTTGAAGAAAAACTCGATTACTAGGTACAAAAATAAAAATGAGTATCTATGGTTTTCTTTCAATATAGGAGATATGTATAAATATGTATACATCTATACATATTATAAAACTCAACCTCTCTCTTTCTGTCTGTCTGTTAGTGCGCTTATCACTCGAGAACCACTTATGCGATTTAAGTGTTTTTTTTTTAATTCGTAGTTATGCTCTGGCCAGATTTTACTATATATTTTGTTACGTAAAGTGACATAAGGAATAAGCAGTGAAGATAATAGTCAATCAAGTTGGAAAAAAGTTTGCCGCCAGCGCGCTCTCTTGCTATATGCTGTCTAAACCATTAAAGATGAATCAATACCATGTAGTAAAAAATTGTGTATAATAAAAATACCTAAAAAAAACTCCCCGGAAGCATATATCTATCTATAACAGAGAAATGCTAAAAGGCGTTTTGACCATCTAATTTCTCAATAAATAAAAAAGTAAAATTCAAGCTGTTGTTTCTCCATTAAAAACTTATTATTTATCAAAGAAAAAAAAATGTCATTAGAACTATTTAACGAAAAAAACCTAAACAATAATTCTGTAGTCCACGCGAGCGGAGCCTCGGGCACACCTAGTATATGTATATACAGGATGATTCACATCACCCGTGTCATCCCTTTTTCTCGGAAACGACACGACACCGGGGATCGCGAGAAAATTGTGATAACTATTCCCTAAATGAATCACCAAAGGTAGTTATTCTATTGCCCCGAACATACCGAAGGTAGATGTACGGGGGGTGAACTTTGAAATTGCAAATAGGAACAGCGGTCGAATATCGTATCGTTGGATAGATCGTCTTACAGGAAACAACATTTACGAAGACACCCTTTTTCTGACGTAAATAGTTTACGCAAAATAAAATTAATCGTTTAAGCATA
Organism: Clitarchus hookeri; assembly: GCA_002778355.1. Lineage (NCBI taxonomy): Eukaryota > Metazoa > Arthropoda > Insecta > Phasmatodea > Phasmatidae > Clitarchus > Clitarchus hookeri. Next base: position 64,317 of record NQII01005544.1, read on the forward strand.
TGGTTTGGGGGTTCTTAGTTTACGCACAATGAAAATGAACGACAAATATGGTTCTTCTTGCAACAATCAAAAGGAAATAAACGAAACATGTTGTTTTTCTGGCGTGCAAACCTAGTTTACGTACAATAAAAGTACGTCGGGTGTACCGTAAATACCGGTATGATGTGAGAGAACCACTGTGAAATGGGAACTGGGAATACTCATTTGCACACATCACTCTTCATAAGTGTTCGAAATGTCTACCATCCTGTATCAGACACGACTCAGCTCTCCTTCTTACGCTCGCGGTTGCTCGGCGGACCTCAGCACAGTTAAGAGATTCACTTGCTGCTCTGATTCTGTCCTTCATGTCTTCCCTCGTTGTAGGACGCACGCAGTAGACGATGTCTTTAATTCTCCCCCATAACAATAAATCATTTGGGGACAAGCCTGGAGAACGTGGTGGCCAAGCTACAGGACCCAATCGTCCAATCCACCGTCTAGGAAATAGCATGTCAGCAACTAGCCGAGCTCTCCGTGAAAAACGAACAGGATGGTCATCCTGTTGAAACCACAGTGTTAATCGCAGAGTTAGAGATACATCTTCAATCAACTGATACAAAAAAATTATATAGAAACTCTGCATACGCTGCACCATTTAATTGCCCTTTAAACACATATGGTCATATTACACAGGGATCCATCGTTTCATATGCTTGGCTACGCACCCCTACCGCCCGTCCAAGCGACCTTCATCAACGCGTTGGAGCTTCAATGGCCGTGTTCTCGCGTTCACGTTGATCGTTGAGTCTTACGACGTGCGGTGAGCAGCGGTACCACAGTGGGGTGGCGGCTTCTTTATCCAGTTGGCTGCTCACAGGTTTCTGTGGTTATGAATTGTACTGGTGGCTGATCTGCTGAACTCTGGCCGTTCTATCCGCTGTTAACAAACGAGCTAGCCGACAGCGACCTCTGTCATCGACACATTGTACTCCACGGCAGCTGTCCCTAGCGGAGATTTCTTTACCGGAATCCATGAACCGACTGAACATTCTTGACACGGTAGTTGTGGAAACTCCAGTGCCTGCACGACTTCGGAGAATGGATTGCACCCTTCGCCTTGCCCCAAATATCTGGCCATTATCAAATGCGCTGAGATCTTGTCTCTTTATCATTCTGTGCTCGACTGTTACTAAAACTGCCAGTATATGTTCTGACATCCTAATAATTTGTGACCGGCATTCATCCATTCGAAGGGGTTACCACAGCATTATTTCGCCAACACGATAGGTGTCTCTAATTCAATTTCTCAAGTATTTTATTTTCATCCTTCACATTGTGGTATGACCTGTTTAATAAAGTAACAGACATTAACTATTTAAAATTTTTCCTGCGAAATTCAAGTTTACCGAGTTACTACACTGAATGAATATTTATGCTTAGTTCTACAATTTAGATGCATTGAAGTAGGCTAACTACAATATTATTGATTTTGAATTATTTATTATGTATTTTTTATTTTCTTGGACTACATGGTTTATCCTTTGAAATACAGTATATCACTTACTTACTGTAGTCTTGTATGTATATTTTCTAAGGAAATCGTTACTTGTCAAATTAGCATTTAGTAAGTGTCGTTACGTGCTGAAAATTAAAATATTTGAAAGAAAAATTTTAATATCACGTGACACTTTCCTTTGATGTACGGAAATGTTTGTTTACTTAACAAAACAAGACCAAAGAGCAATATTGATTTGCCATACAGAAATATAGTATTGTTTGGCCTATTTAAAATAAAAACTTTAAAAACCTCAAACCTAAGTAACCTTCAGATTTCCTCTCAATAAAGACAGCATTTTCTTACTGTAAAAAAACTGCCTTAAAGAAAGGCTTTTCTTTGTTACAAAGAAAGATTTGTACGTATTTTATTTACAGTGTATCATACTGTGACGGCGTCTCGTCACCTTGGTTCCCAACACGTATTTTTGAGCAAAGTTGGTGGGCGTCTAATAACTGAATAGTGGAGTGGAGACATCTTGGCAATTCTTAGCAACGTGGTCTTGATAGCCTATGAAGGCGAAGATAATTGGAACTGAAACAACGCCGTAATGCAAGGGCAAGGGGAATGGGATATCCCCGAGAAAACCTGCCAACCAGCGGCATCGTCCGCCACGATTCCCACTTAAAAAAATACGGGAACGACCCGACCGGGGATTTAACCCGGTTCCCCTTGGTGGGACACGGGCAGTCTAAACGCTCAGCTACCGCGGCCCTTTTCATCCAGGGTATTTTTCTTCCTGCCGAGGGTAATCAGGAAAATATATAAAAATGCACAGCTATACATCACTAACAGAAAATAATTGCGTTATTAAACGCCTTAGTTATGATATTCTGAGAATGCATGTGTGTCGAAAGGCGTGCATGAGATCACAATAATTGCAACTACAACTCCAAGAAATCACTGTTCATAAAATAAAAAAATAAAACGCTGAAAGATTTTTCTCTAACATTGCGAATTTTGGATCTAGTAAATAAACTCCTTTAACCCTGATGGACTACTCAAACAAAATTTAATGTGCACTTTTCGCTAAGTACAACCATAGTGTTTCGGTGTCTAACCAGTTGATGGTGTTGATGGTGCACAGCTGTCGTCGCGGTACGATGGAATAAGTGTAATATAGCGCAGCGGATTGTGTCCAGCAGTAGGTTGTGACCATCAATGTGCTTTTAATGACTCCCAGAACTATGCTATTTCTGGATCTCTTTAACTGGGACTCCACTTTGGAATCATTTTTCATGACCCGGTCACTCCGATATTTGGCACAGAAATCTTAGAAGTTTTATAATCGGGCGTACAAACAACCGCACGCGGCGATGCTAGAGCAGAATGTTATTAAGTACTTGCAAAAATGCCGTACATAATTCCGTGCGTATTTAAGCCCTCTTACTCCGGACATTTGAACCAAACAGATCATTGGACTTACGCATACACATTCACTCTCATGTTACAGGATCATACCCAAAAAATTGGTTTTATTACCGTTAATATTACACAAAACTCTTAAAACTTTATTCGTCTTTCAATAAAATTTCCTGCATGGCTTATTGGCAGAGTTGTAATTCCAGTGAACTCCTTATTTGGCTACGTTATCAGTCAAATGTAAATTACTGTAACAATCTAATGTTTGTTTCAACATAAATAAAGGAAAACCTATGGTATACGAGATCACTTTGCTTCCAACTAAAGGAGGTTTATGTACAACGACCACCAGCCATGTTATTTGTTTATCAAGGGACAGAGGCAACCTGAATTATATTCCGCTTCAAATTATGACCAACGTCGCACGCGCTAATGCAGAATCTGCGTTAAAATAGGAATGAATTTAGCATGCGAAATTAATTATACGTTTATTGCACTAATCCTAGTCTGTATAGCTGCTGCTTATTCGGTCATCGGCGGAGAAGTGATGGAAGCTGTGGCAATTCAAACATAACGGCAGCATGACACTAGACATTAGCGCCCACTTACCTGATTTAGAAAACGTTCTTAGTATTAGCATAAAACTGTTCCTATATTCCCGTCAATATTTATTTAATCCAAATTGCCATGTAAGCTCAAATACCGACGCATCTCGCTGTTAGTTTTTCAGCGTTTATTATCATCTCGCGTTACACGGAGTTGCCCTGTTTCAGACTACATGGCCTTCATCTGTATTTTCACATCACAACTGCCGACATTTCGTTCTGCCGTATCTTGTTTATTTTCCACTCTTATTTTCCTCGTAATATGTTATTTCCAGTATTGTTTTCCAGCTACTCGATCCAGCCTCCGTCTCACCTTCATCAACCGCTACAGAAAGAAAAGCCATAATGTACAAGCTAGAATGTACGGGCTCCTTTTTTATCTTTGTCGTGGCTGCTTTTTATTTATATTTCGGACATCCTATATCATTTATTCCCTGTCAGTAAACCCAATTTACCAACCAATCAACACACCAGTGGTTCGAAATCTGCTCACTCAGCAGCTCCGCTCAAAGTCAGCCTTTCACTGCCTAACGGACTGCGATAAACTTGCAGATGAAAATTCGCAGAACAGCTCTTTGATCTGCTTCCTCTGCAGCAGTAATCACCACGAAATGCTGCAGTTAACTCCTACAACGTTGACAATTTGTGAAACAGACCGTCTCCTTTTATTAAAAATAAAACTCTTCGCTGTAGTAATTGTGTTTTCGCCTGTAGTGGAAATCACAATCACAGATAGGGTCAAGCCCATATTTTTTTTTCGTTTAACAATGTTTTTATAGTAAAAACAATCCACTAAACTACTATGCCCACAGGAATTTTATTCCTCCTGCCAAATTTTCTCTTTACTGTGCTAAGAATTTGGCGAAAAACAAAATATTTTTTGAAATATTTTCTCTTGTCTTCATTTGGCAATGAAAATGCTCCGGGAAAACCTTTACTCCTTGCAGGAGACGAACTATGTACAGCAACAACGTACTGAAAATGGCCGAAAACAAATCAAATATACCACAAACTAATAAGCACACACGTTGAAACGGATGATAACCAATTATTATTGGGGCTTCCATTATGTACGAAACATTATAAAACAATTTGTTTCAACGGACGCATTAACTAACCGATTTCGAGATTTCATTTGCAGGAAAAAACCAAATTAATAGAAATAGTGGGTAATTAATAAATAATATTACCGCCGTAGTTTATGAAATGTTGTTGGCTATTAGTTTCAAAACGGAATTATCTGTGCTCTGTTAAGAATTTCCATATTATATTAACGGAATGTATTTTAAGTAAGTTAGTAGCTAACATATATAAAAACGGCCTGTAAACGAAAAATTTAACCCTGTTAACTGTTCTCCGTTTATAAAATAAGCGGAACATCATGCAGTCTCGGGTGTCGGGAACGAACAGCACAGAGGCTAAACGAAGCCTTATTTTTGCAGTTGTACAACGAAAATGTTGGTTCCTGGGGTGGTTTGAACAGCAGAGTGATTTTGGATCAGAGTGCGCATGCCGGCTGTGCTGTAGCCATCTCTTGTGTTCCAACACTGAACTGATTTTTATTCNGATTTTGGATCAGAGTGCGCATGCCGGCTGTGCTGTAGCCATCTCTTGTGTTCCAACACTGAACTGATTTTTATTCCTCAAGAACAATCACACCCACGTGGTTTCGACTAAGGTTAAGACACTATCATGTGTAAAGACTGTTCGCCGTTAATTGACCACTCTTGAAATCGGCCTTAGAAATATCCCAATGACACCAACTGCTAAAATTTCAACGGCCACACTCACTGGCATGCTCCCAGGAAAGTTGGGTACAGCGAAGGGAAAGTAGTTCCTTGTTGTATGGTTGAAATAACATTTTTAGGTAAAACTCTGTGAATACTGATACTATTTATTTTTCTTTCTGTTTTTTTAATGCATGTAAGTGCGAGGATGAGATAATAGATAAAATATTTACTTTCACAGTGGTTTCACAATTCTTATTTAACCGTCGTGTANTAAGTGCGAGGATGAGATAATAGATAAAATATTTACTTTCACAGTGGTTTCACAATTCTTATTTAACCGTCGTGTGAATAAAGTGATCACGCCCACGGCAAAGGTAATTTGTATTATGGCGGAATAATACATAATGCGCATACAAGTATATCNAATAAAGTGATCACGCCCACGGCAAAGGTAATTTGTATTATGGCGGAATAATACATAATGCGCATACAAGTATATCTCAAGCAGGATTTCCAAAATTGCTCTGTTTACCGTGAACAGCCTCAATATTGTTTTTCTTGGGAATTGTTTACTGAGCTATGTTTTGTAATCAAGATCTCAATCAGCTGACGTGGGTAAGTTCGGCAGTATTTAGACACCTGAAGAAATGTAGTTGGGTTGATTTGAGAGGTTTTGGTCATCACTTGAGGGCGAGGTACTGGGCGTCGGTGAGGGTGAAATGAAGTGAAGATGGAGCGGTGGCTGACTCTCAAGATCGGGGGAAACGGGATTACCACGAGAAAACTCGCCGAGCAGCGGCAACGTCTGCCACATTTCCCGCATGCGAAAATACAGGTTATCAAGCTGAGAATCGCACCCGGTTCGCCTTGGTGGAAGTGGCGCGAAAGTCTTGTATGAATTGGTTTCTAACGACTTTCTGATCCATTCCATACTAGCGGAAAAATTGTGTTGCAATACAGTGGAGTTCTGTAGCGACTCTCATTGATTCTTAGCACCATTTGTTTGTTTACGTTGGTTGTTTACATCGTCTTAGGTATATTGTATTTAACTCATTTAAAGTGGGTATCAGTGTTTTGTGGACTCCATACAAGTGTTAAGAATTAGGTTTTGCCACACACAATTATTAATATACACGTAATGCTTACTTTGCCCCTAACATTATACATGTTTCACAACAAATGATGCAAACGTATATCGATTACGATATTTAATCAAATGTCTGACATGCAAAATCAGTAATTTTTATAGTAAACTGTAACGCAACTACAATGTACTTAAGTTAACAAAAAATTGTAATGTCTCGATACCAAATTTAAACTAACCCCATAGAATTACTGATAAATATGCATTTATCAGTTCTTTTTTCAGATATTGAGCCAATGATGGGGAAATGAGCCAATGACCAAATTAAAATACCAATATATACAGAATGATTCTAAATTCAACCGACAAACTTCGGCTGTTTGTTAATTACGAAAATAGACGTCGATAACATTTATTCGACCTTGGTCCAAATCGAATCCCAAGGACGGTACACGTCTTTGAAGTTGGACGTGAAACACCAGATTATTATAGATATCAGAGAAAAAACATGTAAGATGGAACACTGCGTTTCTGGATAATGTGAAAGTGTAAAATTATTTACAAGCACCACAAAACCGGTCGCTGTCATCAAATTAACTCATGGAAATAATAACGGTTACCACTCTTCTTGCGATCCATTTGACATGATGCGGTAGCATGTGTGGGTTCTTAATGATGGAATATGAATTCGCATGTTCCAATTGAAAAAAAAAGGTTCCCTTGTGTAAACACACTAACCCCCGCTGTATTCAAGTAATTCGAGTTTGAAATTTCAAAATAATTATGTTCAAAATCTGGCAGGCGGGCAACACACACAACAACCAATAACGAATGGTTGTTAATATCAAAGGGACAAGATAACAGAGAGAGGTACATAACAGTGTCGTTGAGAAATGCCGTAAATTACAATAAATCGAAAAAGCATATTACACTACATCTGTTTGTTTGCCTTTTCCATGGCGAGATACTCGCGAGTGCGTAACTAATTGTGGTATATCAAGAACGAGTATTAAAATAACGGAGGACACCACTGTAATGTGTGCATTAATGAAGCGTTTACAGTAGTAATCGATGATTGTATGACATCATCAATGTCCATGCCACAGTCACCAAATATCTCTTCTGTGTAAGAATCGACTCGTGTGTTTTGTCATAGCAGATGAGGTATACGATGTAAAACGACTTTGTGAAATGGTTATCACGGCCCACTCGTATACGGGGCTGGTGCGGGTAAACACCGTTTGTATGCAGGTATCACAACACGATTGCGTGAGGGATGGCGTCATACAATTACATGGAGGATTAATTGCCTGTCATAACGGCCTTATATGTATGCCACCACACAGCACACGCCATCGTCGAGTGGAGGGTCTTTGGNATTAATTGCCTGTCATAACGGCCTTATATGTATGCCACCACACAGCACACGCCATCGTCGAGTGGAGGGTCTTTGGCCTAAGTGCGCTGTGATATGTCCAGTCGTTTACTCAGCCGATACAATTGCACTAGTGTTTAACGGAGTGAACAGAGGCTTAAATGGAGTATCGCGAAATGGATCATTTCACGTGGCCTGAAATGACTGACATTCACCTTGTGCTTAGGGCTTCGCAGTGCTACAGTAGAGCTGCGGCACGCATGTCCAGGGAAAGGTATCCGAACAGACGTGTACCAAATCTTTTAACGTTCGCAGCCATTGATACGACGATTTACGAACAGAGGACATTAACGGTGAGTAAAAGAGCCACGCAGTTTGTTTACGTGGCGTCACAGCGATCATTGTACACTGTGAAACCGAGCATACCTGCCCCAGTGCCCTACATGTGACAGGTATGAAGGCCTAATGTTGGTCTTGCAAAGTCGGTACGAACACCTCACTTTGAGGAGGATGTGCTGTGGAGGTCCCATGTGTTGCCATCTACCAGCATCCCTCAAGTGGCGTATGCGGTCTGCACTGGACACATGAATGTGTGGAGGGTTGTTCATGAACTGAACAGCTGCTCCATCCATATCGCCGATAGAAAGAGCGCCATTTGAAAGTTGAAGAGTACCCACAACATTTAAAGTACGTGCAGTGGTGTTTACAACGATGTAAAGTAGAGCCACATTCCCCAAGTGTCGTGTTGTTTATCGACGAAGCGCGATTCACAAGAGAATGTGTGTTGACGTCTCGTAACAGTCACGTGTGGGCAGAGGAAAACACTGACTCTCTCCTCATCCGCAATTACTACGAGTGATTTCGCGTTATCTTATGGTGTGATATTGTAGGAGACAGTTTAATTGAGCCATACCTGTTTTCCGTTTGCTTAAATGCTGACCGGCGCCTCGTGTTCTTGGAACAGGTTTTGCCAGAGTTGCCGGAAGACGTTCCACTTGGTATTAGACAAGAAATGGCTGCAGCATGACGGTGAACCATTGCACGTTGGTGCACACGTTTGAGAGTACCTCAACACCACGTTTCCAGGTAAATGGATAAGTCGCGCTGGGTCAAGTTTATGGCCTGCGAGGTCCCCAGATCTTACACCGTTTGACTTTTACTTGTGGAGTGCTATGAAGTGTTCGGTGTACGAGACCCCATAAGCGTCCATGGAAGATCTCGTGGCCAGAATACATGCTGCTGCCCAAATCATAAGAACCACACCCGGCGTGTTTGATCGTGTTCGGCAATCGTGACGTCGCCGATGTACACTCTGCAGCGAGGTTGGAGGCCGACAGTTCGAGCGCCTCATCTGAGGCTCGTTTATACCACAATATTGCACTTCATTGTTACAACATAACAATAAAATACCGATAAACAATCACCATCAATTTGTTACCTCATATGTCTAAATGTTTTAGTCCTCTCTCTGTTATCTTGTCCGTTAGATATTCGCAAACATACCTAATTGGGTATTGTGTATGTTGCCCGCCTGCCAGGTTTTGCACATTATTTTTTTGAAATTTCGAACTCGAATTACTTGAAAACAGCGGGAGTTAGGGTGTTTACACAAGGCAACCTTTTTCGTGAATTCGAACATGCGGCTTCATTTTCCATCACTAAGAACCCACATATTCTACCGGGTTATGTCGAATGAATTGCAAGAAGAGTGGTAACCGTTATTATTTCCATTAATTAATTTAATGACAGCGACCGGGTTTGTGGTGTTTGTAGTTCATTTTACATTAACACATTATCTAAAAACGCAGTGTTACATCTTACATATTTTCTCCGAGTGCGTTAGGCCCAACTTCAAAGTCGTGTACCGTCCTTGGGTTTTGATTTAGACCAGAGGTAGTTTTTTTGTTTTCGACGTCTATTTTCGTGATTTACCTGCAGCCGAAGTGTGTCAGTTGAATTTAGATGCATTATGTATATGGTTTGAACATTCACGCCACTTTAACTTATTCATTGACATCTTAAATAAGCACAAACGACATGCAGCAGCCGACAACAATTGACCACTCCAATAATAAAGGGATCGAGAAATATGGTACCGTCACTCCACACTGTAACAAAAAAAAATATTTGTAATTGACTTCAAATATGTTTGGTTGATGCTTTCCAAGGCGAAATTTTGTTGGGGGTAAACAACATATTGTGGTGCCCAACAAGACGTAGATTGACTAGTACTAAAGCTATTTAGTGCTCACTAACACAATTGTTTATTGAAAAAACGTTTATTTGCTGCCACTAAATATTTAGTTGGCAGCAACAGCATTCATGTTATCCACAGTAAAACATATTCCTGTGACTGCAAAGCTACATCCGTTATATTCTGCGCATGTGCTCTGGCATATTCTAAGTAGTCACCTTCTGTCTGACCACAACGCCATATTTGTCTGTGTTCAATTTTTTGCATCATGTTACGAACTAATTCATGATGGATATTCTTAAGTAATTATGAATGGATTAAATCATTTCTTTGTTTCAAGTATGTAAATATTACACGTATATGATTCCAGAAAATTTAATTTCTATGAGGCGAAGTGTGCAACCCTTGTGGTGTGTGCCACTTATTAAATTTCTGTTATGTACAGAGAGCTCTGGAATTCCCCTTACAAACTCTTAGGACTTGTAGAGAGGACTGTGTAGATGGTATTTTAAATTGGAACCCATGTCCGGAAACGTACAGTTTCCGTGCTATAACCATTTCAAATCAAGTGTATCACTCGTCCAATTCCGCTGAGAAAAAGAGCAATGTCTTGGATTTGCCTGTGTTGGTATGCAACCGGGAAGGGAGTGAATAACGTCGGATGGCACGAGACGTCTACCCTGCCTCGGTATTTCTTGTGGGGTCGTATGAAGAGTATAGTGTACGAGACTCCTGTAGACACGGAGGAAGATCTGCTGGCACATGTTATGGTCGCTGCACAACAGATTGACTGGACACCAGGTGTGATGGAGCGAGTGTACCGGAACATGATTCTTAGGTTCAATGTGTGCAACGACGTTGGTGGTCGCCACATAGAGCCGCTGTTGTAACGGATCTGTACCGTATGCTACACATACTTTGCCGAAGACAGTTTATTTATCATTTATTCATTATTTATTTATTGTTCACTTGGTGAATTTGGGTGTTAGAAATGTAATATACTGAGTTCACACCTCATTAAATTAAATTACGAACGCTGATGTGAACGCGTGAAACACTAGATTTGAAATGGTTGTAGCATGGAAACGGTACGTTTCCGGACATGAGTTCCAATTCAAAAGATCATCTACTCAGTCCTCTCTACAAGTCCTAGGAGTTTGTAAGGGGAATTTCAGAGCATCCTGTACAAGCAGAAGACTACGGTATAACGTCGAGCAAGGTAGCGCTATGGTAGCAAGCACGCTGAGCTCGCGGTTGAGTGGTGCAAGGTTCGAATACCATCCCACGGCAACTATTTATATAGTGTTTAATTGCAGTTAGACCATACCTACCTACAAAGGCCCACAACAATCAAAATACATTTTTAAACCTCATCTATACATATATTGCTGCCGTCATCGCGACATTTTCGCTGCGGCAAACGAACAGATTATTTTTTACAAACACACACAGAGTTTATTGGTGACCACTAACGTCATAGTGTAGCTGCCACTAAATACTGGAATGACAAAAAGTTTTGTTTGCACCACAAATTCTTTTGTCGTGTCTGTATTGACAAAACACAACACATTTTTTCTGGTCACCACAAAACTATTTTTTTGGTGCATTTTAAACAGCAGTAGTTCCATAAGGTGCACATTTAAATACTGTGGGAGAATGGTTACGGTCTTACTCTTAGGCGGATATAATTTCAAATCGTGTTTTAAATCCTGGCCCGGAAAGAAGCAACCGTATCTTGTAATTTTATTATGGAAAATTTCATTAAATGTAAATAAAGTTCCGGGAAATTCATGCTTATTTATTTGCTGAGAAACCGGTGTCGCGAGTTCTGGGTAATTTTTACCAATAATTTTAGTGATTTTTTTCTGACAGTGTTGCTTCGTCTGTTACCGTAATACGTATCAGTCATCCGCACACATCTGTTTCCGTATACTTTGTACGCTGAATCAATAAGCCTCAGGATTACTTTTTTGTGTTTGAACTTATGACCGAGATAGACATGTAGATTCCGCTCATGAATGTATATTAAATTTATTCCTTGGCCGCTGTGTGCCTACGAATGGCGGCGCGGCTGGCAGAGCGAGCGCGCGCTCTCCTTGCAGATAGAAGCCATAAATCCCACGCCACCTCATCCCTCCTCGAGATACACCCCTAGCTCTCGTCAGAGTGCCATCCATTCCGAGGAGTCGGCTCTAAATATCGCCGCCCCACCTGGTTAACAATCGACCTCCATTCTGCGAGGACTGGCGCGTGGGTCCGGTCAATACGTTTTTCACCAGCGTTCGCATTATTGCGGTCCAAGTAATGGAAAAATTCCAACTAGGCGAACTGCATCTTTTACTAATTGGACATAACCACACCTCCACCCACACTCCCCTCTTTTGCTACTCACCCCACCCCCTCCTCCTTATTTTCCTCTCCGTGTCAGCAAACCAGATAAATTTAAAGGGAAAATATTTTTTCCGCTGAATTAATACCTGGTATTGGACTAGCGGTTTTTAGCATTCTTTCCACTGTTTTGTTTATAATCCAAATGGTTGCGATCTTCGCTTTCCTGTACCTCACTGCGCTCTTGTTTTCAGCGAGACTTGCACATCCATGTTTCCATCTCATTGATAAATTAAATATTTCACAGTTTCTTTACGAGGTGTAGTTAGAAATCAGACACACAAATTTTTCCTTGTGGTTGCGCATGAAGTCAAAAGTCGGTCCGCTGTTGTTCATATCTCATTTAACAACGCCCCGACGACGCGCGATCTGATCTGCCTCTTTGCACTGCAGCCTCACCTATACGGCCCACTTCCCAGGTGCGCGAGTATAATTAATACAATAGAAACACCGCGGAACATCATACTCTCTCGCGGAGCTGCGGTGGCTGAGGGGTTGGCCTGCTCGCCTCCCACCTAGTCGAAACCGGTTCAATCCCTGTCCGGGTTACTCCCGGATTTTCGCATGTGGGAATCTTGCCGAACGATGCCGCTGGTCGGCGGGTTTTCTCGGGGTNCCGACGCTCATTCATTCCGGCGCTGCTCCATACTCACCTCAATCACCGTCATCGGCATTTAAGACCTCGCTGTTTAGAACCGCCAAATCTCTTCACTTCATCCTGCGCTTTCAGTAGCCGTGACCAACCCCTCAGGGCGCCTATCAACCAGCAAGGAACTTAGAAAATTACCGCTGGGAACGCTTCCTCACGATACGCCCCCGGCTTCATAAAGTAACTCTCAGACCGGGAGTGTGAAAAATACAACATAATTACTAAGACCGCGGTTCCAAAATGACTAAAAACGCCCTAGTCAACCAGCTGTTTCTAAAACAAACAATAGTGAATATACAGCCTGTTCTTAGTTTCTTCAGACTTTTTGAATGAAACTTTTGAAAAACCCACTCCATATATGTNTAGTGAATATACAGCCTGTTCTTAGTTTCTTCAGACTTTTTGAATGAAACTTTTGAAAAACCCACTCCATATATGTCGTGTTTTGCTATATTTTAAATATGCCACATTACCAAGATTTTAAGCTTACTTTCCAAAGGAAGGAAAGGCTTGCAAGATCACTTCCCTGCCTGTGTGTATGNCACATTACCAAGATTTTAAGCTTACTTTCCAAAGGAAGGAAAGGCTTGCAAGATCACTTCCCTGCCTGTGTGTATGTGTATGAATGTGCATGTAGGTGTGAATCTGTGTGTTTGTACGTGTGTGTGTCCCCTCTTTCAACTTTTAACACTTTAACAGTATTTTACCAAACTGGGTACACATATTATAAGGATACCTGACTTCTGTAGTTTTCGATAACGTCGGGAACATGCTTTCAAAATGGCAGCAATTTCAAAATTTTGGGTGATATGCCATATATTGGGAACCATTCAACCAATTTAAACCAAATTTTGTATACTGGCAGACCATTGTGTGAAAATAAAATTCTAAGATGGATATAGTTGTTAGTTAACCTTTTTGTAAGATAAAACCATTTGAGAAAATAAAGATTTTCCATTATATCTCGAAAAGTATTCAACAAATTATCACCCTATTTGACATAAAAATTGTACTATAGTAGGCCATGTAAACGCAAGTATTGAAATTTATAAGGTACTTATTTTCTAAATGACGGCCTTAGAAATATTTTTTTATTTATTTAGAATACCTGCCATACTATGTATCCAATTTTGACCAAATTCTGTACACTGAAAGTATATCTTACAAGCATCATATATACCAACAAATAATCACTTTTGTAGGCCATTTTGGAAGACAGCGCCATACGAATAAATAATTTTATCATTGCATAACTCGGCAAATAATAAACCGATTCCTAAAAAATTTGGCAAACAAGTAGTACTGTTTAAGAGGATATCACGTGATATGTTTCAAGCATGACATACATTTATTTAAAAAACGGTGGAAAAATTGCCATTTTACCTTAAAATGCTATATTTTAAAAAACTTTCAAATCAATTCTTACATATCTTTGTATGCTGGCAGTAGACATTACAGCTATCTACTGTATCAACATAGATAACATTTGGTCAGCCATTTTGTAAGATAGCACCATGCTAATAACTTGAGGTTTTTTAGTCATATCTCGGGAAAAAAAAGACCAATATCTATATTGTTAGGCAAACAAGTAGTACTGATGCAGATTATGTAAAGTGTTATGTTTTAAGTATCCCAGACACTTATTTTCAAAATGGCGGTTATGTAGCCACTTTTAGCTTAGGGTGTTGTATTGTCTAAACTCTAAACCATGTAATCAATTTCTACTTAACTAAACTTGCTGGCAATAGGTATAACAACTATCAAGTAACTGTATGTACACGTAGCATTTTTTGTCTTCCATTTTGTAAGATAGCGCCATGCGAGTAAAAAACTTTTTTGGTCATATCTTGGGTAAGAATTGACACATTCATTCCCAATTTGGCCAACAAATATTACTTGAGCAGGTTGTGTAAACTGTTATGTTTTATGTGGGCCGGGCACTTATTTTCAAAATGGTGGCATTATAAATATTTTTCTGAGTAGATTTTACAACCGAAACAAACTCCAACTTAACTTTCCGTGCAAGGAAGTTCTTATTACAACAATCAAATTTGTCAATGCAGAGCTTCATTTCTCCGCCAATTTGTAAGATAACCCTACCAATAAAAAATTNTTACAACAATCAAATTTGTCAATGCAGAGCTTCATTTCTCCGCCAATTTGTAAGATAACCCTACCAATAAAAAATTGTTATTTTATCTCGTATCTCGAAAACAATCTATACATTTTTACAAAATTATGGCGAAGATGTTTTACTGTTGTAGGCAATAATAATAAATGCATTTTTTTAAAGTAGGACNCATTTTTACAAAATTATGGCGAAGATGTTTTACTGTTGTAGGCAATAATAATAAATGCATTTTTTTAAAGTAGGACATACTTATTTTCAAAATGACGGCTATAAATTAATTCTAGTTTTGTGGGCGATATCTACGAAACTATGTAATTTATTTTTACTTAGCTTTGTATATTGACAGTAAACAATCAACATAATTGCTTCGACATTTTTTTGTCCTCAATTTATGAAGATTACCACATGAAAGTTATATAGGTTTTATGCAATGTCTCTAGGACCAATCAACCGATTCCCACAAAATGTTACACTGGGAAATTTGAAATAAATGTCTACCAAGTTGTGCACATTATAAATGCTACAGAAGGCCTTCAAAAATTTCATGACAACGATGTTCAAAATGGCAGCTTTATAAATCATTTAGGTATGTTTGAAATTGATATTAAACTATTTAAATATTTTAGCCAATTTCAACCAAAAGTTGTATGTAGGCAGTATAAATAAAAAGCATCATGTATAGAGCCTCTTTTGCTGGGAATTTTGTACGATAGCATCAGATAAGAAAATACAATTTTTTATATAATATCTTAGGAATAAAACAACCCATTTCCATCAAAATCTTCACACAAGTAGCGCTATGGTAGGCCATGTGAACGTACGTGTTTTAAGTGTCGGAGCCACTTATTTTCAACCCTATCATTCGAAACATCAGACTGATTAAATCCCAAGTTGATGCTAAGAATCCAACCTCCTCAATGGAGTGGATTGCATGCTATCTTATAGTACGAGGTTTTCTGGTTCCAAGTGCCGGGTAAGGCATGTGTGTATTTGTAATTTCCTCACTACTGTTGCATAGGTTATTGGTATCATTTCTAAATTTATTGCTCTCTAAGAGAAGTCTTTTCCTTCCTACAAATTCAGATTTTAAGAAATTATTTAAAAATTAATTGTACCAATGTTGATGAAAGTAGGCCCATTATTTATATCAGTAACTTCTTGTTATACTGTTGTTAACATCAAAGTATCTTGTTTTTGGTTAAATTAAACTTTTCTTTACAAGCTGTCTATAAATTACAATATTTAATTTATAATTAATATGAATGAAAACAGTGAGAATATAGGTGTGTTGGTGACGCCCTGCAATANAATTACAATATTTAATTTATAATTAATATGAATGAAAACAGTGAGAATATAGGTGTGTTGGTGACGCCCTGCAATAAATAGTTTTTATGCACAATGTTATTAAACTGTGTGCGCACTAATACAGTGAGTTGTCCCTCTGGTTTAATACTCCAGACTTGGTTAAGCATTGTTTGCAGGAAGTGGAGGAATATTTTGGAAAGGAACGTTAGCAGGGCTTCAGAACAGTTGGAAGTAACCGCGAATGGACCATAATCATCGGTTTCGGGTGCCCAGTTTATTGCACCCCAATTAAACATTAATATCTTTTTCTACATACATTTCAAACAGTTTTATGAAATCAGTAGTTAATATATTAATTGTTAACTTCTATGTTTGGTTCCTGGTTTGTCCCGTCTTCTGAGTGTGTATTTTTGCTTCCCCCTAACCTTCCCCCCCCCTACTATGCCAAGTACCAGAGAAAACTGACCCTTCTTTTGTGACAAATTATTTCCTGCTTTCATCTTCTATAATGGTACATATTAAAACTAAACTACACACCTAACATTNCAATAGTTTTTATGCACAATGTTATTAAACTGTGTGCGCACTAATACAGTGAGTTGTCCCTCTGGTTTAATACTCCAGACTTGGTTAAGCATTGTTTGCAGGAAGTGGAGGAATATTTTGGAAAGGAACGTTAGCAGGACTTCAGAACAGTTGGAAGTAACCGCGAATGGACCATAATCATCGGTTTCGGGTGCCCAGTTTATTGCACCCCAATTAAACATTAATATCTTTTTCTACATACATTTCAAACAGTTTTATGAAATCAGTAGTTAATATATTAATTGTTAACTTCTATGTTTGGTTCCTGGTTTGTCCCGTCTTCTGAGTGTGTATTTTTGCTTCCCCCTAACCTTCCCCCCCCCTACTATGCCAAGTACCAGAGAAAACTGACCCTTCTTTTGTGACAAATTATTTCCTGCTTTCATCTTCTATAATGGTACATATTAAAACTAAACTACACACCTAACATTATTCCCAATACGTGCATTGCTAATCACTGTGAATAAATATAGATTTGGACCATGTTTCTATGACAATTCTAAAAAAAAATTATATTTATGGGTATGACCCAAAATGGTATGTCACATGGTTTAAGCGAATTATAAAAGAGAGACACTTATTTGAACTTGTTTTGTGTTCTAACTGAAAGCAAATATCAGTATTTTAACTGAAAACGTCAGTTTGTTTAAGTAATACAAGAGAGACAATAACTTCGTTATTCCACACAAATTCAAATATTTTTACTGAAGGTTTGAGTTTGACTTTCTATAACTTATGAAGGGATTATGCTAATTTCAAAATACTATCGGTGACAATAAAATTACTTTATATGTATGTGTGTTTTCTACATGTACATAACTATACATAAAATTTATATTCATATACATTTTTTCTGAGATCAAAAATATTATTTGTATATTGCCTTTTGCTATTTTTCATTTTCGAATTGGATTTATGTATAAACTCTGAAAAAAATCATAATACATACGTAATCTAAGCATAATTACTATTTCTGTTATTACAGTGTTTTTATCGTATTCGTAGATTCACGAGGATAGTTAATTACGGGACATGTGTTGACACATGGCACATATGGCAAGTAGAGGACGTCGCTGTCACCATCACCCTCCCCCGCCATATTATCCTCCCCGCGAGCGCCAACAAGTTGAAATGCGTCGAGGGACACATGGACAGCCAGAACAGGTCAACCCAGAGGACGGATACTCAGTTACACTTGCCGCTGCAGCACGGGACCTCCTCCCACCCCCTAGCAAAATTTCAAGCCAGAGAAAATGGCTGACAAGTTTGGATGTGGTGCCATGAGCACACCTCCTCCCCCCTTAGCCTATCCGTGGGGCAACTGGGAAACACGCTCCTGAAGGAGAGCTCACAGGATAAGTTTTAGGGTGTAGGCCACCCCCTTCCCCCCACCATCAAGAACCATGTGCGTGTATGAAGTACGCTTTTCACTGAGCCTTCCTCCACTCTTCCCTACCCCAACAAGGGAGGCACATGTAGGAATCTAGGGAGGGAGTCAAGAGACAATATAAGCCTCTTTTCGGGGAAGTTGGAGACTCAGTTGAAGGACATTAGTGAATCGAAGTCAGTCGGAGGCTGCGATACTCCGCGCCGGGAGAATCAGTTACATCGACCAGTCAGATAGAATCGCGAGCCGAGAGAGGATGTGAGTGCAGCCATTACCGAGGCCGGGGAGATCGGACCCTCGGCCACGTCAGTTCACAGAGACAGTCGGAGCAACGAGCAGCAGGTGGTGCGGTGTCCGATACCGCCACACCAGGATGCGCAGGTAGTCAGGAGAATCGCAACATTAAGTGACAAGCCATATCAGGACGCGAAATGCGAGGCGCAGGGCAGAATCAGTTAAACAGTTACCATATTTACACCGGACGAGTAGTTTCACCACACCGGGATGCGAGTCACTCAGTCAAGACAGTCACCAGTGACCAGTCAGTTACAATAACTCACCAAGAAAGCGGAGTCTAGTGGTGAGCTCCAATGAGGGGGTGCCATGTCGAGCTAGTGGGATTAGTCCAGTGCAACCCCGCGCCGAGAACCGGGGTGGGGGCCCGCCAAGGATCACCTCGCTGGGACGTGGTAGGGAAGTAATCAGTCAATTGCAACACTACACCGCGAACGGGAGCGAGTGGTGAGCTCCAACGAGGAGCGTCATGCAGAGAGGGAGCCAGCTGCGTGTAACCCGTCAACCACAGTCATGCAGAGGGTCTGTAACAGGGGCCATCCTACTCACCAGATCTCATCTACTGCCGGAATGTATCCGGGCCACCCAACTCACCAGACCTCAACTGCTGGAACCACTACCCCGCAACAAGTACCGATAAGTAACAACGTCGTCACTCAGGGATGTGTCCTTTCACCTAATGCCCCCACAACCCCGGAAACGTAGCCAGAACATTGTAATGAGCCCTTCAGGCCAAGAACTCGCAGGGCATTAAATTATGAGTAAATTCTCGGTACAAGATGCCGGAAAAGTGTATAAACTCCCGGAAAAGTTCCGGGAATTTATTCATAAATTCCCGGAGAAATAAAGACGATAAAACCCAAAACGTGATGAAGTAATTGCTCTATATACCCTCAACCTTCAAGGCACCTATAGTCTGTGGCATCTATCATTAACTGAGGACCCTAGTACCCCACATATGGGGGTTAGCGTCAGTGTAAACAAATTTTAAATTACAAATATTGTTTCTAACTCGTCTTAAAGGAATAGCAGTAACCCGCATGAATGTATATAATTTAAAATTTATTTGAGAAAAATGGCTTTACTAATATCATTCATTTAAATAACAAATTTCTCTATCTGAAAAATAAATATAGGTTTCCCTTTTAAAATTTCAATATCTATAATCATATTCTCGTTGTAAAAACGTCTGTTACTCTTTAACTATTCGTCACTGATTTTATAGAACTATTAAAGAATTTTTAATTCGCATGAATATTCTACTTTTTGTTTAACACGTAAGACTTCTTGTTACAAGCGATTAAGTTCAACCAGTTCATGTGTGTAATAAACGAAATATATCGCAGACGAAATCTAGTATCAAATTGTTATGTACAGCTCATGAGTGTGATAGAGCTTGCGACACAGTAGGTATAGGTTATTAACAGTAAAGTGAACTCTTTTGAAAGCTCTCTCATTTGCAATAATAGTAAATTAATAAATTATATTTTCACTTTATATAATAATTTTAGAGTGCGGTGGAATATACAGACTGTGTTTATTACATACTTGGCAATATTTAATTTAATTGGCGGTTAAACTCTAGAAAATGGCTGAAAGAGAAATGTAACAAGGGCCTCAAAAGTGCTCACTTTACAGTGTAAAGCCTATATATGTGCATGTATCTGTACGGTCAAGTTAAGTTTTATAAAAACTGTAAACTATGCATAACTTATAATTAAATAAAGTTACAGTATTTTGACACCAGAAGTGATGTGGTGATGAGTTAGCGGAATTTTAATGAGAAACAATAGGGTCACTCTAGATTTATGATGCCGTATAAAAATCACCGCAAAAAGACCGTGGTCATCACGTTTGGGAACAGCTAAGATTTGGACATGAATAAAATGAAATGAAAATATAATGATCTGTGATGTCTAAAACACGTTTTAGTTCGGAAGTTCAGGAATATGCTTCTAGAGCCTACGGATATGTACAGTTACGAGAAATACGTATATAGCATTTGACTTATTAGGTTACAGATTCGCCACACACACATTTGAATCAATTAGTTTTATTGCTAAATAAGATAAATTTTTGGCAGATTGCCGAAAACATCAGATGATACCATCGGCACATGCGGCTTTATGTTCGCTGCGTGTACGGGTGTTTACACACACATTTAGGAGTTGCCGCCGAAGAAATTTTAATACCGTATCTACACCCGTCATTTCTTTTTGTTTACTTGTCCGGAAATGTTGTTTTGAGATAGGCAAGCGAAGATTGCGTAAACGAAAGAAACCAAAAGATCTGTTGATTGCGTACTGCAAACTGGGATAATCCGCTGTGTTCGTGGCCAGGGAAAATATTTGCTAATGCAGTACACATATAGGGATGGTTTTCGTGTTGTTCCAAAGAATACTGATCCGCTTGCATAATTGATTGGGAAGTGCCATTCTCTGCCGGCAAAAGAAAGCAGTGTTTGATCGACAATGTGCGTGTGTGTCATTAAGTTCATTTCGGTAGAGCATGTAATAAAACACACTGAACCNGCCACACACACATTTGAATCAATTAGTTTTATTGCTAAATAAGATACATTTTTGGCAGATTGCCGAAAACATCAGATGATACCATCGGCACATGCGGCTTTATGTTCGCTGCGTGTACGGGTGTTTACACACACATTTAGGAGTTGCCGCCGAAGAAATTTTAATACCGTATCTACACCCGTCATTTCTTTTTGTTTACTTGTCCGGAAATGTTGTTTTGAGATAGGCAAGCGAAGATTGCGTAAACGAAAGAAACCAAAAGATCTGTTGATTGCGTACTGCAAACTGGGATAATCCGCTGTGTTCGTGGCCAGGGAAAATATTTGCTAATGCAGTACACATATAGGGATGGTTTTCGTGTTGTTCCAAAGAATACTGATCCGCTTGCATAATTGATTGGGAAGTGCCATTCTCTGCCGGCAAAAGAAAGCAGTGTTTGATCGACAATGTGCGTGTGTGTCATTAAGTTCATTTCGGTAGAGCATGTAATAAAACACACTGAACCTCAGCAGCTCCGTGACAAGAGTAAACATGATCTATTGCATTTCCAATGTTTGTTGTCGCGGAAATTCAGCGTTTAAAATTATTCTCCAAAACAACATGAAGAGGCATTTCGCACAAGAAAATTTGCAATAGGGATGTATGCAGAGGAGTGATGATGCACCGAAAGTAGTTATAAAAAGGGGATTGTAATGCACCGGCGTCTGGCGAGGGATGCAAGAATCGAGGGCGGCCATATTGGATGACGCCACTAGCCCAAACATCCTTCCCTGGCAATCCTTCTCGATGGCCGCCATTTTGTCAGTCAGTACCTACAGCGTCCATGTGTCAACACGTACCGATGGTGGCCATTTCGTCAGCCAGTACCAACTTCATTATCTTGCATTCCAAGCTAGGGGATCCCTGCAATGACACCCTGACCCCAGATCCCTGCTACGACGCCCAGGTGAGTTTTTATCCGCGTGCTGCATCATGTCGCATTCCAAGCGAGAAGGGTTATCTCCGAGACTTCCCAGGTCCCCTTCACAACGCCCCGGCGAGGTTTTCTCCGTGTGCTGCATGCTCTCTCATTCCAAGTGAGGGAAATTGTCTCCGAGTCTTCCCAGATCCCCGCCATGACGCCCCGGCGAGGTTCTCTGGTCTCGTCTCCGATTGGCTATGCGAGGCTCTCTGAAGGGTCTAGTCTCTTATTGGCTACGATAAGCTCTCGAAAGGTTTCGTCAACTGACAAGCTAGTACCATTCATCTTAGCTGCTAAATGTTCGTGTTCATTGCCCTCCCCTTCATGCAACTTCTCTCATCAAGCTCTGTCATACAACTTTGGTTTCATATTCCTTCTAACATCCTTTCACCTGACACCTTGGAGGTTCATGCTCCTACACTCCTACCAGATGTCGATACTTCATGCTCTAGAATTCCTACCGAACGTCCCTACTTCATACTCTTATCACAGGGTTAGTTATGCCCTATGCGAACTTATAAACATAGTTGGTCGTAATTTCTAACCCATTTAAGATAAAGTCGTCAAATTTGTAACATAGACATCACTCCCGACAACGAAAATTATCATTGAGTCATTTATGCCCCATACATCTAAGGTGTACAACTTTGCTTCCGCCGTTTATTCCCCAACATTTGAGGCTTTATTGTTAAAACATGATTACATATTTATAATCAAAAGTACTGTCCGTCGCTAGCCCCTACTTTGTCCCATCTTTCTGGCAATCTTCGGATACCATCTCGAAAAAACTATGCACCTTTTGAGGTGACCGACGAATCGATTCATTTATTGACTTCTTCATACGAGCGGAAATGCTGATCGGCCAGGCCGTGTGATATCGATCGAAACAAATGGTAGTCGGAAGGAGCAACGTCTGGAGAGTACGGATGGTGGTGTAAGACCTCACATTTCAGCATTGCCACGTATGTCTGTACTGGTCTTGCGACATGTGGTCGAGCATTGTCATGGCTTTGTCGTGTCTCTCTTTGTACTGTGACCGTTTCTCCTTCAAAGCTCGGCTCAAACGCAACAATTGGATTCGATACCGATCCCCTGTGATGGTTTCACTCGGTTTTAACAGTTCATAAGATACCACACTGAGGTGACCTTGGCGCCGTGCATATTCAGTCTGGCCGTCGACGTGGAGGCATGTCCGGGCATTCCCCATGGTTCTCTGACCTTGGGATTATCGTAGTGGACCCAGTTTTCGTTACCCGTCACAATGCGATGTTGAAATCCCTTCCGATTCTGTCTTTGAAGCAGCTGTTCACAAGCAACGAAACGCAGTTTAACATCTCTCGGTTGCAACTCGTACGGAACCAAATTTCCTTACTTCTAAAAAATTCCAAAGGCTTTGAGGCGTACTGAAATGGCTTGTTGTATCATTCCCAATGATTCTGCCAAGTCTCCTTCCGTTTGGCACGAGTCTTCACCAAGTAATGCCTCCATTTCGGAATCATCGAAACATTTCTCACTTCCACCACCATGCCGGTCCTAGACATCAAAATCACCACTCTTAAAGCATTGAAACCACTCACGCCACATTCATTCACTAAGAGCACCCTCATCGTACATTTTCTTGAAATGGAAGCAGAAAATCAACAATTCCTGCACATGCCGAGTATTTGGATCGAAAACTGACATCTTCGCTCAAGAATAAATTTATGATGCAAACACAAATTCACTAATGTGGTGATGTCTTTATGTTGACAGATGTCCAAGCTTACTGTGTGACATTATTGACCTACATATATCCACCAGCACTTACCGCTGCAGCCATCGATCGAAAAACGGTGGAAGCAAAGTTGTACACCTTATACTTATAAGCATAGATGACCATAATTCCCAAACCGTTTACGATACAGTCACCAAATGATAACATAGGCATCACTCGACAACGATAATTATCAGTCATTTATGCCCTATAAATACTTACAACCATAATTAGCGATCATTCCCGAACCGTTTAACATACAGTCACCAAATTCGCAACATAGACATCACCCTCGACAACGAAAATGACTGCATATGCATTTATATCCTATGAGTACTTATAAGCATAGTTGACTATAATTTCCGAACTGTTTAAGTTACAGCAGTCAAAGTCATAACATATGCATAACCCCCCACAATGAAAATTATAACAGTCATGAATGCCCTATGCATACTCACAAGCATAGTTGGACATAATTTCTGACCTGCTGAAGTTACAGCTATTAAATTCTTAACATATGTATCACCCCCGAGAACTAAAGTGACTGCATGGTCATTTATGTCCTAAGCTTACTTATAAGCATAGTTGAACATAATATCCGAACTGATTATGATACAGCCACCAAAATCGTAAAATAGACATAAAATAATCCATCCTTCGCAATAATGGTCAACAGTCAAAGTTAAGGTCATGCCTAACATGTTATGTGAGGCTCTCGAAAGAGTCTCGTCACTGACGAACCTGGCGACTTATCATAAAGGACGCTGCTGCACACAACAATAAAGGAGCTTAACATGTTATGCGAGGCTCCCATCTCTACCACACACGACGATAAAGGGGCCTAACATGTTATGCGAGGCTCCAATCTCTACCGCACACAACGATAATGGGGCCCAACATGTTACTCATTGCTTCCGTCTCTACCGCACATGATGATAAAGGGACCTAACATGTTATGCGAGGCTCCCATCTCTACCACACACGNTCTCTACCGCACATGATGATAAAGGGACCTAACATGTTATGCGAGGCTCCCATCTCTACCACACACGACGATAAAGGGGCCTAACATGTTATGTCAGGATCTCGAACAAGTCTCGTCACTGACGAAACTAGGGGCCTAACATGATATGCGAAGCTCCCATCTTTGCCGCACACGACAATAAAGGGGCCTAACATGTTACGCGAGGCTCCCGGAAGCGTCTCGTCACTAACAAAGCTAGTGGCCTATCATAAAGGATGCTGTCACACAAAACGATAAAAGGGCGTAACATGTTACACGAGGCACTCGAAAGGATTTTGTCTCTCTGTCATGCAACTTTGACGAAGATGTCGTTAAAAAGGTCTAACATATAACATAAAACTCCCATCTATGGTTGGCTATGCAAGACTCCCGANTTACCAGACCCTGCCACGACGTCCCCGACTGCGAGGCCCCCACTTCACACACACACACACACACTGCCTACCAATGCCTCGCAGTGTTGCCCTTCACACACATACGTCCGCACACACAAACTATGAATGACGACCGATTCCAGATAACAATCGAATATAAATAAAAGCTTTCTCGGCCAGTGCCCGGCAGACCGGGAACATTATTATTCAGAAACATTTTCTAGCAGCACCCGACAAACTAGAACGCATTAAATGTCCTCGCACCAGCCATGGTCGAATTACAGGTTCTGTAGAGAACTAGAAAACTTCTCACCCCTGCAACAAGGTAAATGACTGAAGTGTCAAATATGACTTAAACACACTTATAGGCAAAGTTGTATTATAATTTCTGATCCGGGCAGATACAGACATCGAATACATAACATAGTCATCACCCCCAACAGCGAAAATTAACGCAGGGTCAAGTATGGCTGAAGAGTACTAATATGCATAGTTGGGTGTAAATACGGAACCATTTAAGATACAGTCACCAAATTCAAAACATAGACAACACCCCCGTCAACAAAAAAGTCTCAGGTATGTTCTAAGCATACTTATAAAAAATTCCGATGTAGCTACAGTCCATAATAGTTATATAAATGTCGATAACATATCAAAAGGAACTGCCTGCATGCAAAGTTAAGTTGGAATTTGATTCATTTGATTGGTTAATCAAGGTTGAAGGTTGTTTGGTTTTGATATTATAGACCTTCAGAGTTGGGGTATTCTTTTATACTCAACCTGTATATTCCAACGCTAGAGTAGAAAACCGTGAATTATACCATTTCATTAAAATTTCATATTTTTTCGGAGCGAATGTGCTTGTTTTTAAAATCCAGAACATAAATTCAACAGAAGATATTTATGACGTATCACATTTACTGGTGAACGTCATAGCTGTTCTTTGTGGTTGGTAGAAGGACTTGTAGAGCCAAGCCTCTTGCTAATATTTGGTTTCGAATCAGTACTTCTGGCTGCGATGCACGTATTTATAACTCACCTTTTTCGCACCAGGGTGATCGGGGTTCAATTATAAAGGAGATCAAGCCCAATTTTTGCATTGGAAAACGTGGCGGACGTTGCCACAGCTAGTGGTTTTCTCGTGGTACTCCTTTTTCCAAAATTATTGCATTCCATCGCTGCACCATGGGTGCTAAATAACTTGTGAAATTCCTTGCAAATATAAGAAATGTGCGATTCGCCACTTAGAAGCACTTATAAGCACGTAACATGCACAGTTATGTAAGTAAGTGAAACTGAATAACTGTATCAGCATTGAACAAAGAGTTGATTTTTTTCCTCTTCACATTTACATCTGAGGTAATTCCCTGCAAAATGATTTACTATACATTTTTTTTTCAGTAAGATATTCAGCAAACATATTTCCCGGAATTTACATTTAAAAAAAACAAGGGTTACTTTTGTCACGTAAGTTGTAATTAGTGCACTTATAAATCGGCGTTACTCGCGGATAGTTAAACTGTGTCCTTTATACGAAGAACGTGATCGTAAATGATGCAGGCAATTCCATCGATTTAGGAAAGCGGCGTGAGACACGTCTAGAGAAGCAACGACGACACCAAAAGTGCGAGGATAATGCCAGCAGTCGGAAGTAACGAAGCTTTGAGAGGGAACACCGGAACTCGAGATCGCATCAGCATACCGGAG
This sequence comes from Clitarchus hookeri, assembly GCA_002778355.1. Taxonomy (NCBI): domain Eukaryota; kingdom Metazoa; phylum Arthropoda; class Insecta; order Phasmatodea; family Phasmatidae; genus Clitarchus; species Clitarchus hookeri. Next base: position 91,296 of record NQII01005544.1, read on the forward strand.
CGATAAAGAAGATGAATACTTAGCGCGGAAAGATCACGACTATGGAGCCATCAACGCCTTTTTTTCGAAGGAATGCATTAAGGAATATTTATACAACAACAAAGAAATAATTCGGTCAGTGAAAATGTTTACACAATTTCAGGAAATAAAAGATGCCTGTATATTTACGTAACCAGATTTTCTCACTCTCAGGGCGCGTGTTCTAATCTTATCGTTACATCCACAAAGGCATGTAGATACTTAAATGTTTTGCTTTCGCATTTGAGGATGGAAATATCGTGTGCCATATAAGAGTTTGATTAATATGAGGGGCCGCGGTGGCTGAGCGGTTAGACTGCTCGCCTCCCGGCAAGGCGAACCAGGTTTCATCCGTGGCTTGGTCACTCCCGGATTTTCGCATGCGGGATTCGTGCCGGACAATGCCGCAGGTCGGCAGGTTTTCTCGGGATACCCCGTTTCTCCCGCCCGTGCATTCCCGCGGTGCTCCATTCTCACCTCATTTAACCCACATCGGCTCTCAAGACCTCGCTATTAAGAACCGCTCAAAGCACTCAACTAAACTCTCAACTCCACTTGATTAATATCACACCACATCAAAAATTCCCGTTTATCAATCGCCTCCTTCTCTTGCATCCGTCGCTTCCATGTAATTTCACAACGGCAGAGTAAATACGACATTTCAAATATTATTTTCATGTTTTAGTAACGAAATGTATTATTAATTATTAACGTATTCTTCATGAAATCAGGACGTAATAAGACTCACTATTTGCAAGAATAAGAATATAACGGCACCCGAAGCAATACCAGTAATCGTAGTANTCAGGACGTAATAAGACTCACTATTTGCAAGAATAAGAATATAACGGCACCCGAAGCAATACCAGTAATCGTAGTAGAAGTGAGTCTTATAATTATGGAAAATTCGGAGTTACCGTTATAACAACATTTGTTAAGTACGTTTATTATACGGCAGACACAGGAGAAACATTTTATCCTAGATGAACGCATATGTGATGGATTTGGAGTTATGAAATTCGCTACAGTGTGCTTAATGACATTGATATTACCACTAATAACTGAAACGCGCCAAAAAATCGCAAATATTTAAATAAGGAATTAAATATAACATAGCTGAAAGTAATTCAAGCGCCAAGTGTGTTGTTCAGCTCAGTGTATGTGTGACACGTAGTAAGCTCATGATTTTCTTAGAATTAGAACCCACGTCACTGGAATGCATTTTCATCAATTATTTAATTTTGTGCAAAACTGGGAATTGTGTTACTTATCTTTTACATACCATAAAAATTGGTTTACGTTTAGATCATTGGCTTTACAATTTAGATGAAACGGCGTAAATTTTTTACACCACTCAGTCGTCTGATTTTGGCTGTTTGTCGTAGCAAATAATCTGTTTACCTGCTCAAATTAGACTTGATCAATTAATCATAAGCTATTTGAGGAGAAACATAAAAACTGTTATTCGCAATACACAGTCTACATTTTAAAATTGATTTAATGTTTTCAGGCTGGAAAGGCGTGTACACATAGCCTATTACACATGCAGGATAAGTAGCTGAGAAAATACTTAAAGAAATGTATTTGGTATAATGTTATGCTACGGATTGCTTAAGACATTTAATAGTATTTTCGTGTTAGCGTCGTTTATATATTGATTTGCATACGTTAGTTATAAGATTACCAGAGAAAACAGTTTATATCAGATTACATACATATATTAATATTAATATTAACAACTGGCAAGAAATCTCTGTTTTATTAATGTATTTTACAAAATTTAATTTAATTTTTTTTCTTACATCATATGACACTAATGCATTTTGTACAAATTAATACTAAATTATTATAGTGGCTAATAAACTCGTTATCTCATTACGGAAATAAAAAAAAAACTTTGTTCAATAATAAGTTTGTTTCAGGAAGCCTCTAAAACACTAAAAAAAATCTGAGAAAATAACATTTATTATTAGGAACGATGTTAATGTACACATTGTTATGCTTTTATACTTAAAATTGAAAGTTGGAAATTTTCATGGATGTTAACAGCAACATATAAAGAAGATCCTTTATTGAGATGAGAAGTACCGTAGCGGCCCAAAGCAGCGTTTGCCTGGGGAAATGACCAGAGACGTCTTAGGCACGACGGAAGTGTAGACGCAGTGCAGTGGCTGCCGGGTCTGAATTCTACTCTATTAACGATCATCCTTCACACAAGGAAAATATTACATGGTTCACCAACTCCTTACAAGGAAAATTCATGAAATGTTATTGTGTTTCAAACCATATTTCATGCAAGAAATTAATTTGTTTATAAACTGTTGGAATAAGATTTGTTTGTACGATAAATAGTGGAATGGCTACAGTTCAAATGAAGTCATTCATAAATCAAAGTAAAGTAGACATAAATTGATATTTTTTTAATTCTTTAGCAAATTCCTAGATCAAGTATAATGTACAACTTCTTAATTTTTATTGAAAATGTTTGCTTGGCTTATTTCNTCTTTAGCAAATTCCTAGATCAAGTATAATGTACAACTTCTTAATTTTTATTGAAAATGTTTGCTTGGCTTATTTTGTGACTTAGCACATCACATAATAAATGACCCATCAATGTCCAATAGTGACCAATAATGACCCACAGTGATTCATAATGAACCATAAATGACCCATAATGACGTATAATGACTCATAAGTGACCCATAATCTCATAATGACTCATTAGGACCCACAATTACGTATAATGATTCCTGATTGTGGTGCATGTGGTGCTAAGTGCGGTGCTGATTGTGGTATTGATAGTGGTGTTGATTGTGGTGCTGATAGTGGTGCTCGCTGTGATTTTGATTTTGGTGCATGTGGTGCTTATTGTGAAGGGTCGGTCTGGCAGGAGTCAGTTGTCTGAATTAAGTGTAAACATGATGACTTCAAGCTGAGCGAATAACTTGTCAGGAATAAACTGTTGAAGATATAACTTCATGGTAATGTGATCAAGGAACTAGGTGAAATGTCTGGTTGAATGGAGGCATATACATGCTTAAATCGCACTGATGAAATTTGCCAGTAATTATATATACATAAAACAATAGTTATGGTAAATATATACACACATATTGACACTGTGGAAATGACTTCGGTTTTTTTTCATGAATATGATGCAAGCCAATGATTGTAAGAAGTGTACTCTNTATTGACACTGTGGAAATGACTTCGGTTTTTTTTCATGAATATGATGCAAGCCAATGATTGTAAGAAGTGTACTCTATGAATGCACCTTCCCCCACTGCTGGAAAATTACATTTTAAACAGTGTTGCTACTGTGGAAAGTTCTTCAGCAAAATCTGCTATACTCAGCGACATGAGAGAACCGCCTGTACGAAAACTCCTTTTCGCGCGATGAAGCATTACGACAATGGGCACGTGCACTTTATGCAAGGTGATAAACTGAAGAACCACATCAAGAACTACAAGAATTGGTTTTCTGAGAGCCAGAAAGCGATGTCGTAAATACCCCCCTGCTGCATCAATGGGTACTGATTCCACAGAAAATTATGACGGGACAGTTAATGCTGATGACGGAATTAGAGATCTACGAGATTTGGTGGTGTCAGAAAAGAAAAGAAAACTTGATATTGAGGATGAAACAGGAGGTGATGACGATCATGAAGACAGCATTGATGATAATGACTGTGAAGACAGTGTTGATGGAGTATCTGATGAGAAGGATGATGATTCTCTCGATGTTCCCACACATTTCATTTACGAGTTTCCTTCGACAAGTGGTGTGAAGAAAGCATAAGGCGTCAATGATGCTTGTTACTAATTCCCCGGAGAACATAATGAACTTGTTGATAGACTCAGTTATTTGATTGACCTGCAAAAAAACTGGGATCTCTCACATTGTTGAGATATCTTCAGTCATCGATGAAGAGAAGAATCGGGGTTATATCAGATGAGACTGTTGGCTACTATCCATGATCTGCAAACCTCTGAGGAATGTTAAGGTGGAATGTTCAAAATAATTCGAAAGATAGAATGTATGTGGTAACTAATATATACCATTTAGGTATATAGTAATGTCTGTTTCATTTATTATACAGTCCCTTCTGCTTCTCTGGAAGACTTATTAATTCAATTATGTAAACAATCAATTGAGGGTCTGTTTTAAATAAAATTTATGAGAGTGCATGCAGCAGGAGGGCTATAAGTAAGGTTTGGAGTATTATATCTTACTCAGGTCATTTAAAATAGACTAAAAAAATTTAGAAAAAAAAAAACGCAGTCCATACAAGTGTCAATTACTAGCTGGTCACGTCAAGGGGCCATACCGAATAACAATACGAATCAATGACAGACTGCATGCAAGACCAACTCCATCCAAGACCGACTTCGCCCAAAACCGACTTCGCCCAAACCCGACTCCATAACATAAATAACAACACACGTAGCATCCTGAATTATGTTTCGGCAAACATGTCAGTTGTAGTAAAGGCACGGTCAGATGAGCAACTATAGAAACACATTCTATTTTAAACTTCCGATTCATCAGATGTGTCGTCACTACTGCTTTCAGAATCAGTATCGCCTCCCCGCTGCTCAGAGAAAATCATTAAATTCAAGTCGTCTCGTATTTCTTCTGGAAGATTGTGTCATTTTTTTCTTGGTAGCTTCCAAGCGGGAGATATCACCGGATCTGAGGAGAGTAGCAGCCTACAAAATAAATCACCGATATGCAATCTCCTGCTGGATTTTCGGGTAAAAAAAATCGCCAGTAATTGTTGATGTTTTTATTTCGCGATCCCTCTGCCTTCTCAGACAACTGCCCAATTAGTGTGGCAGCTGTGCGTATTATTAAGGAACCATGTTCTAACATCTTGTGAACAGTTGGAGTCATTTCTTACCAGTTCTTTGTACAGAGCTTTCGTACCCCTACAGTATGTCTCAAACTGGCCAATATTAATGTCATGCCCACTAGATAAAGCAAACAACATAACACAAAACGTTCTTCTCAGTTCTTCGTCGATACCTGTAGCTCTTGATGCTGTGGTTGGGTCCGCAAAAATTCTCCTAGCTGTGTTTCCGTCTGTTGTGGAGCCAGAACCTTGCTTTGGACGATCTGGTTGAATAGACATGATTATTTTGAAGTTCTGAAGTACTTTCTTTTTTTGATGCCAAATATCAGGATCGCTAACATCTCCACCTTTTTTTTTGTTTCTTTGCCTATAAAAGAAAGAAACCTAATAAAATAATATGCTTGCTGATATTAGAGAAATATGTTATATAATAAACAAACATTATACATACCCAGGCGATAATAAATAACCATTATTATTACTGAAAACATTATTGACGAGTGTTGATCAAATGATATCATCATCTGACTGATAGCGTTGCTTAATGGTTTGCTACTGATATCTAACCTCTTTGCTGTTAGAAAAAAAGAATGCAGACTTTGAGACCTGCTATGTTTTCCGCGTGTGAGCAAGAAGGCTCTCAATGTGTCGGCACCCATAACTACGAGGCATATCTAGAAAGTAAGAGTACTAAATTTTTTGTAGTGTTAAAAAAATTTTTTATTTAAACAAAATTACAGGATATTGTAGGTATATATGTTACTTATTTTTCCACGTAGTCGCCTTTCTGTTCTGTGCAGGTGGTAATTCGTGGCACAAGCGTTTTAATGCCCTCCTCATAGAACTCTCCCACCATCTCCTTCGTCCACTTCAAGACCTCTTGTTTCACCTCATCATCGGTTAGAAATTTTTTTTCCACCCATGTGAGTCTTCAAGAAGGTGAAAATATGAAAATATGAAGGTGCCAAGTCAGGGGAGTATGCAGGATGGTTCAAAATGTCCCAACCAAACGAGTTCAAAAGCGCCTTGGTGGCGTTGGCCGTGTGCGGGCGGGCGGGCGTTGTAGTGCAACAAACACACTCCCTTCGTCAACATTCCCCTCCGTTTTTTTTTAATTGCTCTCTTGAGCTTTTGTAGGTTCTCACAGTATCGTGCTGCAGTAATCTTCTCCCCCCTGACGCAAAAAAAATCAAAATGATCCCTTTTTGGTCCCAAAACACGGTTGCCATGATTTTTTGGCCAAAATTGAGGTTTTCAATTTTTGGCAGATGGGTAACCAGTGTGCCGCCACTGTGATGGCTGTCTTTTTGTCTCAGGGGTGTAATGAGCCACCCATGTTACCGCGGGAAGGAACCTTATGACAGCGCGTACCTCGCACTTGGCGGGATTTCTGATTAACATGTTTCAAAGAAACGGATACTACGAGGCGAGTTTTGCTACTGACGAGGGTCGCTGGTGCTCGTTGTGTTCAGGAGNCCCAAACTACCACTCAGTGTTGCCAACTGTTGAAAAAAAATCCCCACAGCACGACAGCCCAACAATACTCTTACTTTATGGACACGCCTAGTACATTATAGTATATCATGCGCGCACGGCAACCTAGCCAAACAGCACCCTTACATTTGCTATGTCAAACAAACGTAACAGTATGACAATTTTTACTCACCACAAGTAAAGTATTGTCCTCAACTAGCTTTGTACACTCGAAAATTCACACCGCAATAAGACACTGCCACACTGGTGGTACTAGAAACAATTTTGTGGTAGGTTTGTGAGTACGGACGTAGTGGCCGTCCGCTCCTGCTGCCGGCGATGCACTGATTGTACGCAGTAAGTATAAAAGAATACTCCAAATCTGAAGGTCTATNAACAAACGTAACAGTATGACAATTTTTACTCACCACAAGTAAAGTATTGTCCTCAACTAGCTTTGTACACTCGAACATTCACACCGCAATAAGACACTGCCACACTGGTGGTACTAGAAACAATTTTGTGGTAGGTTTGTGAGTACGGACGTAGTGGTCGTCCGCTCCTGCTGCCGGCGATGCACTGATTGTACGCAGTAAGTATAAAAGAATACTCCAAATCTGAAGGTCTATNCGTCCGCTCCTGCTGCCGGCGATGCACTGATTGTACGCAGTAAGTATAAAAGAATACTCCAAATCTGAAGGTCTATAATATCAAAAACCATCAACCTACAACCTTGATTGACCAATCAAATGAACCGTGAAACCATGAAGTTTGATTCCATAAATTCATAAATGTTCAATGTGACCACCATGACATCTACGCGATAATCAAACTCGTTCTACACTCATGTCAGCATGCCCGGTGTTACGGTTTAATGGCATCCGTAATTCTCGTTTTGAGGTCGTCAATGTTAGCCGGCAATGGTGGATGAAACACTTGATCCTTTATGTACTCCCATAAAATAAAATCGCACGGGGTAGGATCCGGGCTTCTTGCGGGCCAGTGATAAAGAGCCTGGTCACCAGCTGCTCCTCGACCAATCCAGTGTTGCGGCAACGTCTCGTTCAGGTATCCGAGAACAGTTAGGTGCCAATGGTGTCGCGCACCATAAAGGAAACATCAGACCGTCCTCTTCACATTGAAGTGTCGAATGCGAGCTCGCTAGCCCCTCACCACCTTAAACCGAGAGTTACGAACGCCATCCAAACTGTAACACCGGACATTCTGACAATAACGTGGAACGAGTTTGATTATCGCGTAGATGTCGTTCGGGCCGCTCCTGGTGGTCACATTGAACATTTATGAATGTANTGATTATCGCGTAGATGTCGTTCGGGCCGCTCCTGGTGGTCACATTGAACATTTATGAATGTATGGTAAACCAACATCACGGTTCCACGTTTCATTTGATTGGTCAACCAAGGTTGTAGGTTGTTTGGTTTTGATATTATAGACCCTTAAGTTGGGGTATTATTTTATAATCATCTTGTATACAAGCTTCTTTCTCTGTGCACTCTCATGGACGTGGGCAGGAAAATGTAGCGCCTCATGTTACATCTACGTTTTGACTACGGTCAAGTACAGAATGCGTCGTGGATTTTTGTGGTCTTTGTATATAGCCGTATTTAAACTCTGTATTGTCTTTTACAATCGTCCCATGATTAGCAGTCTCAAATCTCCTTTATATTGACGTATGACGTTCGAGTGGGGAACTTTAGCAGGTACGGGGGAAAACATCATCAAAGTAACGCCATATGCATGAGAGAGAACTGCGGCTACTTCGGGAACACTCACAGCTGCCATATTAGGTCGGTCACCCTGGGGATTCAAGACATTCAATTTTTAATATATGTAGCACACATGTAGATCACTCCATATACAATAATATAGGATAAATTTTAGGACTGGTGGAAAAGTGTAATTTTTTTCATTTTTGTGCATTATGATTAGAGAATACAGTACGCATGCGCGACGTGTCCAGAGCGCCGCGCAGGCGCGCTGGATACGTCGTCGTCGGCCGGTGGCTATTGGTGTTGTCGAGGGGGGTGGGGGGCCCTCTTCCACGGTTCAGCAGGGACCGCAATGGCTCAGCGGTCAGCCTGCTTGCCTCCCACCAAGGCGAACCAGGTTCAATCCCCGGCCGGGTCACTCCCGGATTTCGCAAGTGAGAATCGTGCTGGATGATGCCGCTGGTCGGCGGGTTTTCTCGGGGACCTCCCGTTTCCCCCGCACTTGCATTCCTGATCAACTCCATACTCACCTCGCTTCACCCTCAACAGCTCTCAAGACCTCGATGTTAAGAGCCGCCCAAATCTCTACACTCCACTCCACGGTTCGGTGGGCGTGCATTCCCGAGCTGCCCTCTTCTGGTCACGGGAAATCGCCGTGACGTCAAACATCCTTCACAACTACCGCCACGGAATACATATTGTTACAAGTCGGTAAAGGCGTTTAAGAGTTCGCGAGAGACAGAGGCCTTAATAGAAATGTAAGAGGTAAATTTAATTTCCCAGTTTATTTACGATGATATTGTTACGCGCTCCCTTATCTTGACCTGTCCCGGGCAAGCGAGCGGAAGAGGACAGAGTAGCGATATGATAGCGTGCGGCGATCCGGCTGGCCTGTCAGTTCGGACTGAGCAGTCCGCCTGACGTAAGGCCGCCGGATCATGGGAGACCTCACACACGCTCAGGCAAACTGAAGGCAAACTCGTCAGTTGCAATCATGGCAGCCATGGTTAATGGTAGATCCTCCACCAATGATGACGTGCTCGCGATTCTTGGTTTAGTGGTTGCTTTAAATCGAAGCCATAAATAAACTAAGGTGTGTCGAAGTAATTTAACTTGGTGTAAGCAGTGGCTAAAAAAAAAGAAGTACATACTCTTACATAAATTTGCTTAATGAATATAAGTTTTTCCCGAAAGACTGGCACAATTATTTGAGGATAAATGAAGATATATATTTACATCTTCTTTCGTTAGTAGCTCCATTTATTGAGAAGAAATACGCAGTGATGAGAAACGCGATTTCACCTCACGAAAGATTGACTGCAACGCTGAGGTTTTTAGCATCCGGAAGAAGTTATGAGGACTTTAAGTTTTCTACATTAATATAACCTTAAGTTCTTGGTAACATCATACCGGAGCAATTTTTCAAGTTCTGAAGAAGGATTACTTGAAGGTAAGAAAATTCTTATTTTATCTAAACTTTTTATTTACAAACAAATGGTACCGTTTACAAAAATTAATGGTACTGTCTATAATATGTTATAAATTTACTCGGACGAGATTGAAGAAAAGAATGTTGTCAAGTCATTATTAATACATTGCTGTGCGAAGTTAGTTGAACATTGATTTGTGGTGAGGGGGTTAACTGGTTGGTGTTCATGAGAAGGTAGGGACTGAACTGATTGTGCTAATGAAGAAGATGGCGATGGAAAAGGACTTGAATGACTGGAACATGAGCTGCGTGAACTGTGAGAAGAATAATGAGGGTTTTGGCTATCAAATGTATAATGTGGGAACATGTGAAGCGATCGAGGTTGAGGTGGTGCTGCGTTTAGCAACCTGTGGGACGATGATAAATTTCCACCCTCAGATTCAAAGAGGACGTCATTTATGAACTTTTCTGCTAATCGCCTTTGCTCGTAGTTCATTCTATCCAAAACTCGTATTTTCATACGGACATTTTTCCCGAAAACATCAAAACGATCCTCCAGTATTGGAGGTGCCTTGAAGTGGTCTCTCACAGTGGCCAATACTTCGTTCGTGAGCGCGTTTTCACTGTCTTTTGGGTGGGAAGTTTTATTCGGTGGCCTTCGATGAAGCGGAGATCTGGAGCTCTTTGCTGACTGCAGTAGGTTTTGAGAGTGTTGTGAATTGTCTGCTGACACAACCTGTTCACCGCCATTGTCATCTTGCCCTGGTTCGTATATATAATTTGTCTCTTCCAGTAATGTTAAGTATTTAATTAATAACAACATAATTCGTGTTTATATCCATATACCTGTTTAAGGTCGAAAATGCATTCCTGTACAAGTATGTGACTTTATAAGATTATTTACAGTTTGAAGTATTCGTCGGTAATGAATCAGTTGGGCTACTAAATACACTATTTCCATTACTAAATAGAAATGCATTCTTATCCATTAACAACAAAATAATAATTAACTATTTGTACATCAGATCAGTAATCACATATGCCTGCCCAATATGGTCGAACACTTGTAAAATTAACGTAAGGAGAATTAAAATCTGCCAGAACAAATGTATGAGGTTCATTGGTTCTTTTCCCAGACTGACACCCATTCTGCATATGCATGAAATTCTTAATATTCCATATATCGGCTCTTATATTTATAGCATTGCCGAAAACTTTTTTGAATCTTGCGAAGGTAGTACGTATCCCCACATTAATGGATTTTCGTCTATGATGTCCATAGTTTGCCCTACAAGTGTTATAAACACAAAAGAATGAAGCACATTGTATTATAATTTATTATTGTTCCATCTTTATTGTAGGGTTTCTTTACTGTATTAAACTTTTTACATATCATAAAATTATTTATTTAAAATATTGGATAAGTTTATACTTAAGTTGCATTAAAAAAGCAAAGCTTTATCATTTAATTTCTTAATGTAAGTAAATATTGCAAACAAGGAAGAATAAAGAATCTATTACATTACAGTGCCGATAAGAACTAAAAAATAACATCTCACGACTAATTTTGTTTCCCCAGTTTCCAGGAACAATGGAAAAGGTTATCACAACGTTTCGAAGAACGATGGAATTTTCCCCATTGTCTTGGGGCCATAGACGGAAAACACGTTAGCATCACCCCTCCTGCTGAGAGTGGATCATTTTATTATAATTATAAAGGTCAACATAGTATGGTGTTATTGACAATAGTTGGTGGTAATTATAGATTTATTATGTGTCATTTCGGTACTAATGGTAGCGTTTCCGATGGAGGTGTGCTACAGAAAACGAAATTTTTTGAGAAACTCGATAACGATCTGTTGAAGATACCACCTGAGGAAAATGTTGCGCATACTTCTCATTGTCTACCATACGTTTTTGTAGCGGATGATGCATTTCCTTCGCGGGTAGATACAATAAAACCTTTCAGACAGAGTGACTTAACTTGTAATGAGAAAAAAATATACAACTATCGCTTATCGCGCGTAAGACGTATTGTAGAAAATGCATTCGGAATTATGGCAGCACGGTTTAGAATTTTTCATACAAACATTAATGTAGAACCACAAAGAATTGAATCTATGGTAATGGCTTGTTGCGTTCTGCACAACTTTTTAATTACTTCAGTGCCAAATTCTTATGCTCCTCCAGAAAGTTTTGATATCGAAAACAAAGAGGTAGGTATCACTTATCCTAGGTTTGAGACTCGAGGTTCAGAAACGTTTGGCTTGCAGCGCAGGATGTATGGGAATACTCTCGCTGCCGCAAAACATATTAGAACAGGTTTTATAAACTACTTCGTTAATGAAGGCCAAGTACCTTAGCAACAAAATTTTATTCCAATTCATTAAGATGTTTGTTCATTTTTGAATTGTGTTATCTCAGGTGTCAAAAATTGCGAAATTTCAAACCACACTTTTGAAGTGAACTGCATGTTATTACGTTAAATTCCAAATGTACTGCTCAAATAAACAGAAATTAAAATAAACCAATTCCTGCAAATACTTAATATTAATCCACTTACCTCATTCCCACTGCTTTCGCCATCACTTTCCATGTTGGTTCCAGAGTTTCGAGGAATCTCTTGATCTTCCAAGAATTTCAACAAGTTGAAGTACCACAGCTTCGGCGTATATACGTTTTTGGCAGCAATTCCCGTCTTCTTTGAATCCTTTCTTTTTTCAGTTCCCTTCTATAAGAACTTCTTGTATTGTTTATCTTTTTCAACACGGTTGACTTGGTGCAGGAGGGATCTATCTCCTTAAATTTTTCAACAAGCTTGGAATAACTAGCTTCTTTTTTAACCCGGTCGTGATAATATGGTGATTTCACTTGCCACAAACAGGGTTCACTTTGATAAATTGAGATGATATCCTCTAAACACTGATTTTCATTTTCGCGAGACATAATTATAATGAATACTCTCACTAAATAAAAAGAACGAAACTTGCTGTTCGGATGGGGATGAAGACTCTTTTTTCACGAGCGGCTCGTAGCACGGACTGATCTGAGCTGACAACTGAACCCACACACGTTCCGGCACAGTGGTGCGCCCTTCCGGGCCACCGGATGGACAAACGTATTTTCGATTCCTCTCCGGCCGCCTGTACAGTTGCAACTGTCAGTCCGACCGGAACCTACATACGCTCCGGCTGCCTGACGTCAGGCGAACTGTTCAGTCCAAACTGACAGGCCAGCCGGATCGTGTGTGGCCAGGGTTTTCAGTTATAAAGGCGTGCCACAACGCATTCTTCGTCATGCTCCTGTAATAAGAGTTTCTGCAACTCGCACATGCATCGATTGAATTTATGCGTTTATCTAAAGGAATTTTCTGGTTAATGACCTAGTTTCTATCAGCGTGACTCGGGATGTGGCGAACCCTTCAGATCGGGCTACTGAAACAATATAACCGCAACGGGCCTCCGAGCCGAGAATTGATGAGAGTCGGGGATTTGGGCGGTTGCGCGGTCTTAAGCGATAGAGAACGAGTCAGAAGAGCAACAAGTGGCGCCGGACGTGACCAGCGGGAGTAATAACTGTGACTGCGAGAATTGGCACAGTGACGAGTGTGACTGGCAGGCAGGACTATTGGACTGTATGCGGGAGTGTAAGACATTTCAAATGTTGCCAATGGACAAACTGAGCATGAGTGAATGATGAGTGTGATTTTATTTACTATAATCGAACAGAGACAATGAGAAGGACTTTAATTAAAATTGAGTTAGAAATTAAACATTGCTCTCACAAAAAAAAAAGTAATAGTGGAGATAGATTAAGGCTGTAAATAATAGTTGTGTAAATTAATTAGAACAAAATTTTGTTATTTTATTTTTATTAAGACATCCATTCCTCACGAACTCGGATACGCCCCTCTGGCATCTTGTAACAATAAAAATAATACACTCAGTTTTTATTTCCAAAATTTTACCACCTGCGTCTAATATTAACTCTTATTATTCTCAGTGATCACAGTAGCTAACATCAATAACGATACTAATTAAAGTGTTTATCGCTGTCTTTATACTTGCCACAACCACGTAATCCGCACCTATTATTTGCACATATTCAATCAAACTGTGCATTGTCATAATCCCAAATGTATGTCACTCACGCATCCAATCCCACTGTCCCGCTAGCCAAACTCACTCTCTACTGTACCGATCCTCGCAGTCTTCACTCCCGTTAGTATCTGTCGTCGCCGCTCGTCGCTTCGCTGGTTCGGCACATCTCGCGCTTAAGGCCGTACATGACTCCAGACTCTCGACTCGGAGGTCCACCACGGCTTATATAGACAATCTGGCCCGATCGAGAAGGTTCCCCGTACCGTGAGTCGCGCTGAGGGAGTAGAAGGCAATGACCAGTACATTATTGCAACGATAACCCCCAGACATTCAATCCTCTCAAGTACGAAGTGGCACGAGTCCCGATAGCATCATCGACCCGTTGGTAATGATGCCTGGCAGTTATACGGTTGTCGCTAATATCAGCGCGCCCGAGCAGGCAAGGTGAAGGCCACGAAAACTAAGGCGCCGCTTGTAACAAATATGATGTAGCTATAGTATGTTCACGGAGAACTGTGCAATATTTAAATCATCCTGTGCAAAGAAATCACTGTCCATGAACTGCATAATATACTACATACTACCGTACACACTGGCAATGCAATCTCCCAGTTAAGTTTGTAGCATATTAGGTAAAATAGCTCCAAGTCTTGACGTTGTATTGCGATGGTAATATTAAAATTTATAATTACATAGTGTTCAGACGGGACACTATGCTAGACAGTAATACGAGGGATAGTAAAACGAGAATAATTCTAAGGGGAATAGGATGATTATGCCGATTCGGAGGCAAAGGATTCAGTAGTAGGTGCCAGGCGCAGGCCGGCCGTCATGTTGTGACGTAACCTTACCGTCATCTTGGATATATCTGGCCTTAACCTTGACCCATGACCCTGATACCATGCCCATGCCCTTGAATAACCTTGAACAAAAATACTACCTAAAAACCCCAAAATATGTAAAAACTTTAAAAACATTTTTGGAATTTATCTTATTAAAATAATTATCTTTTAAAAACTTACATTTACGGAGGTTATTCCACCACCACCCTTGATAATTTTCATTTGTTATGTAATCGGTCAATTACTCACGTTCGTAAATTAATCGGCATGCATCCACCCTACTCACCCATACTTATTCCATTGTATGCAGGCAACATGTTTTTTTTTTTTTTTTGCCATTTGTTTTCATTTTCAACACTAAGGTGGCACTAGTGTATTAATTACCCATTTCGTTAACAGGCAAGCTTGTGATTTAGCCACAAGGCGGCAACCATGTTTGTTTATGTTTTTAATGTATAGGTGGTGCTGTCGCCACCCTCTATATTAGATTATATTTTCAACACATAGGGGGCGTTAATTTCTCAATTTCATCACCTTACGAACTGTGAGCATCCACCTACTGTGTCGACTCAACATCCAGGCGAGCTGTCGACATTCATATCTTTTATATGCATAGGGAAAACTAACTTTCATCCTATTGAAAAAATAATTTTTCCAATTAGCACTATACCTACTTGCATGATGCGCGTCTTTGACTACCTGCGTAATTTATTTAATCTATATTGCTTACTAAAAATTTTAATATGTTCAATTTAAAAATTATTTTTTATTTAATTATATAATCATACATATAGTACTATGGTACTTTATACAATACTTTTCAATGAAATTTATTTTATTTCTGTGCCTTTTGAGTTTTAATTATATTATGGCAAATTAGGTAAACATGAATTAAAACAGATTTTTATTTATAGGCATTTCTTTTATTCAATAATTTAATATAGTTGCTCATGCTCTCAACAAAATTGCAATATATTTCGATATATATTTATCTCAATATATGCAACATTGTTGTAGGTTACATTATTTTATGCATGTCGCTATTCACACTCGTGTTGTCCTTGTGCGAAAAAAAACGTGACATTTATTTCACCGAAACACTGTGCAGGGCGGGTTATGTAGGTAACTGCACTTTGGAGGACATGTACCGAAGTCACAAGGGACCTGCTTGCAGCAAACCTGGTAGCAAGTTACTGATGAGAAATGCACTTCGCCTTTACAGGTCTTTTTGCATGTCCAAGTAAGCTCTCTCTACGGCAGAAAAGCTTACCGCACCTGTCACACAAATATGACATGCAACAAGGGTTTTTGGCACAATAAAGCGCCCAAGTCGCCGTACATTGCGGCAGAAAGCAAATGTCTTATAAAAAAAAAGGTAAAGGCTCGGACGGACTTGTTGGAGATGCAGGTGCTGGAGCTAAAGAAGCAGGTAACCTCAGCTGAAAAGTTCGATGGCTCCATTGAAGATTTCGTAGGCGTCACATCTGAAGAAGTCGATGGTACTGTACCATCTGTAGATGATCGTGCTGCACTGGCGGCAGTAGATGCTGGTAGTGATGTAGGTGTCACAGCTGAAGAAGTTGATGGCAACATACCATTCTGAAACGATGGTACTGCACTGGTGGAAGTAGATTCTGCCAGTGATGTAGACATTACAGCTGAATAAGTTGATGGTGCTGGTAAAACACGAGATATCTCACTCTAAGAAGAAATATATGGCGAGAAACCATTGGAGGGCAGTATCCCCCCCACTTTAACGTAACTTGCCATGGATTACCTGGCGTAGAAGCTAGCCGAGACGATCCACCTTTCACGTTAGCCGTTGTGAAACTAAGCATCTCAGCTGACCCCCATTGCTTATAATATTCGCGTATGCAAACCCTATCATGTCATATTGACATAGAGCCAATCATATTACACCATTAAGATATTGTTCGGACATCAACCAGCCATTCACCGGGTTGCCACGTGATTGCAGCTGGCCAATCGCACGTGTGTATTGAGACGTCACATGCGGGTGGTTAGGCAGGATTTAGGTGCTCGTCATTATTATAATTACGAACCACACAAACGGACCAGTCCGCCAGACACTGTGGAAACTGCCCCAGTCGAAGACATTTTCACGCAAGCATGACCCGGCGACGAGGAAGCCAACCCGGTTTATGGACCTTGAGAAAGTTTCGGATTAACTTGTCAAAAGTTTAAAAAGTAATAATTCTTGGTGTAAATGTGAACTAAATTTTTTATAACAGAAAATGGTATGAAATGTTTTTTAATATCCAGATATTTAGTTTGTAATCTCGTACAGCGACGACGACGAGAAAACCAAATTTTCACTTTTTTTTACCTTCGTGTCCAAGGAAGCAATTCGACCACAGTACTCAACATGCATTTCGTCAGCAATCGTTTCAGACGCAAATACCAAGGAGGGTTGCAGGGTATATTCCGTAAGTGGAAATTGCGGCCATGTTGGACTCTGTCATAATTCCCTATTACCATGTGTAAGTGCTCGGAAGTCGATTTTGTACAGTGTGCGCAGGACGGAAATTATCGACGCCCGAAATCAGAGCGATTTGCTTTCTGACTTAATTACCAAACAAGCCGGCATCACCAATCATTCGCCACAGTTAAACCTCGTCGAGATGTATAGGAAAGACTTCAAGAGTGAGAAAAAAAATAGTAGCATATTGCAGCCAGTGCATTACCGAGACCATGATATTTTGGAGTTATGTTAATCCGTTTCGAATACCAGAAAATTAATACTGTGTGCCAATTTTTTTTTGTATATAATTGTTAGCTCGAACCCTTCCTATTTTTTTTTCGTATAAAAATTTAATTTTAAATTATTTTATTAATACCAGTGAAACCAACGATACATTGTAATGTCGTGAAAAAAAAAACTCTCATTTATCACTCGCTTATACGTCAAACACATACACAGAGCCCAAAATTCCCCAATTTCAGGCCTGACTGATAGACGCATTACAAACTATTAAGAGAAAAGCGTACTTAAAGACGTATGTATGAGTCCCATTACGGAAGTAAACGAGAGACACGCGCAGTCGTAATCTGAGCTCGCGCATACGTCCAGCCGCGCTGCACCAAGTGTTGAATTGGACTTTGCCCTAGCGCACTGTCAGCAGCAGAGGCGTGTGGTGTAACCGGGGAGGGGCTTGTGCGGCAGCAAAATGTTTTATTTCTCACACAAGCCAACTTTAATTCCTACGATAAAAATCACAGATGATGCCGGCACACACGAGTCAACACCAGGGGAGATCCATGTTCTGGGGCACCCGGGTTCGATTCTCTACTCGCTCGGACGAATATATTTTTTAAGAATCACTCCGGGTGAATGTCGTGATGGTTTCTTGGCCGAGTTCTTACTCGTTCCCGTTTGCCCTAATAACTCGCCCCATCTCAACAGTGAGTAAAATTTACTTTTGTCATTACAATTTTAGCTTGAACGCCCCCTAACAACATGAAATGCCTCGCTACTATTTTACGTTTGTCAAACAGGCAAACACGAACGAGAAAGATATTTATCCGAGTCTAGAATTGCAGGATGGACAAATCACCTAACTAAAACAGAATTGTTTTTTTCATCTGGCAAAGTCGAAAAAAATATTTTAAAATATAATTGTACCAAAAAAAATGGCAAGGGCTGTATAAAAAAAGCGTAACTGTTAACACCTCGCGTGTTCTATTTTCCCGACTTATGAAGGAAATTCAAATGCTTACAGCACATCTCTGAACGAAGAATTAATCTACTCAGGAGCTCGTGCGTAAGCGAGACTCAATGATACGAAAAAATTAGGAAATGTGTAACGCTAATTTAAAAAATCGAGCACCAGAAACCGCGAGAGAGTACAGAATCCCTTTTTAAAAATGGCGGAAAAACACCTGTAAAATTCTATCATCCTATCTATTTAACACCAGTTTCACACGACAATTGACTTAAAAAGCTTGTCCACCACACGACCTAAGAAAACACTCTCCAGTTAGAACAGAAGTGTTTTTCTGATAGTCATCGTCAGATGACGACATTACGAGTGATGTGCTATATTTCTTCCCGTATTTGTATTAAACCCTTGTCAAGTTAATAATTTTGAAAAAAATATAAAAATTCCATAAATCTGCACATTTCCTGCTGTTATTAATCGGCGCCTTCTTTGTAACATTATATATAATCGCCATATTCAGCTTACCGCTAATAATATTTACAGTTTTGGATAGGTGCAATTTTCAACACATTGCAAGCTCGAGCCCATTCCCGTCCGTCAGTGCGCATGTGAGGAAACTTCAACAGGACTGTTCACCGTCAATTTTCAGAACCCTGATCATGCATTTTACAGTATCTATGAGCAATAAACATGCTAAGGGAAAATTACACCACACCTGGCCTAATTCAGCCACACAGTTTTGCATGTTTTCATACGCGAATCAGTTTGAAAAATATTTGGTCTCTCTATCCACCTTTGACATCACGAATCATTGCCATATACATTATTATTCGTAAGGAAAAAAATGATCAGTGTTAAATTCGAAGAATGGGAGGAAAAAATACGTTTCAGAAGATCATAAACTCATTGTTATCACCATATTGCCAGCAACGCTTAACTTACAGGTCGTTGCCAAAAATGGGCCCTGATGATTGCCAGCAGAAATTATCAGCCTTATGGAAACCCCCCCATAAGAGAAAAAATTTATTTAAAAACACATTAAAGTAGGCGAATACTTTTCCACGCAGTCAATATTAAGGGAATTCGTGCATATAGTAAATAGGTCACGTTTTTTCAAGTTGACAGGATTATTTGCTGGTACGGATTCCTGTGAAAGATGGCACATATCCCAGACCCGCAACACCTTACCAGCTGCTAGCTCTATTCGTGCAATCGAGGAAAGTATGATAATTTCTAGCACTTCATGTCGCATTTTTTCGTTTACTGGCGTTGGTATCTAGTGTTCCTGTAGCAGAATTCGATGGCAGTGTGACCAAGAATGATATTAACATAGATGTTTGCGAGGCAAAATATATGCACATGTATATACGACCCTGCGACAGTGGGGTGTAGTTCCTGCTGCTATGATACATTAGGCGCTGCCGTGATAAAACACCATACGTGCATTCAGGACGACCCAGGTTCAGTTCTCAGCCCAGACATCCTGATTTGAGAGTTTTCCATGGTTTCTCGAAATCACTCCAGGGATAGGTTTGAATTATTCCTTAACGTAGGTCATGTTCGATTCCTTCCTCCGGTACTCATTGTGTGTGCTGCCTGGTTGAATACAAAGTCCAAAAATTTTTCAACGACCGATAGTGAAGCGTGGTGGATGCCCGCTGCGGTGCTAGGCAGTTTAAGTGCAAAGTGCTGATACAGTCATTACAAAAAGTTTCTGTTCGGCACAGTTTACCCAGGAAGGAATTACATAAACCGAGGGAACTGACTATATATATTTTTTAAGCGATATTATTAAAGTAAGTATCCACCTCTCAGGTTTAGAGGTACGTCTCTATATTTTTTTTTTAATACGGCGAATTTATTTAAACTTACGACCAACGCATACCACAATCAGCACCACATTCAAAACGATCAGCTCCACATGCACCCCAATCAGCACTACATGCACCATATGCACTACAATCAGTACCACATACACCACAAGCAGCAGCACCACACACACCACAATCAGTACCACAATCAGTACCACAATCAGCACTATATGCACCACACACAACACATGCACCACAATAAGAACAACATGCACCACAATTAGCACCACAATCAGCATCACATGCACCATAATCTGCATCACAATCAGCACCGTGCAGTATGCACCCCAATTAGCACCACATGTAACACCTTCAACACCACATACACCACAATCACAACCAAACACACCACAATCAGCACCACATGCAACACAATAAGCACCACATGCACCACAATCAGCACCACATGCAACACAATCAGCACCACAATAAGTCCACACACTAATCCACACCAATCCACACCAATCCATATGCCAATCCACACATCAATCTACACCAATCCATACCATTCCACACCGCATGCTCCTGTTCATCCCATGTGTGATATAAAACAAGCAGAAGAAAATAGTTTACATAAAGGTAGGGGCCCCATTCACATTGCATGACTTTCTAAATATCACAGTCAATTTAGACGAGATTATTGCAGAAAATAATCATACTCCCACCGCTCAAAGTCTTTCTATGACTGATTCGTGTTCCTGTATCAACTGCATAAAAACAACTCCGGGTACACAAAGCCTGCCTGTCTCATTTAAAAAAAAATAGATAACAGGTTATGTAAAATAATATGAGGACGAAATATATTTTCACATTAAATATCTATTCCCGGGTAGGGCAGCGATGATAAGTTAGCTGCTAGCGAGACGGTCCCAAGGTTTTTTCAATTCGTCTGGTAGGGTTCTTTCTCCTTCCCCGGCTAATCATTATGTACATTGTTTACGAATTAAAGTTTCCTTTATCGTGGTAACTTGCGTGTGAAATTTTATTTTTTCCCGTAGATTGTTACAAAGCCGTCTTTAGTGTAATGGGTTAATCACGAAAAAAAATAAGTTTTACTATGTGATGTTATTTTGAAACTGTGGTTAGGTCGCGGGAAGCCAGCTGGATGGAGAGCGCGCAGTAGATAGTTGTGAGCGTGCCACTGGCCAGCCTGTATGTTCAGCAGGAAGAGCAAAGTACAACTCACGGCTGCCAACTCGTGAATACTGCAGGTGGTACCAACCCATACCTGCTGTCGCCGTTGCTGCTGGTACTGAAACGATACGCAAGGCCTCGTCTGCTAAAAAATGTTTTTTTTTCGTCAGTGGTGGCTACAGATTACGTTTCTCGGGGATGCCCCGTGATCTAATGTACTTGAATATTTGAAACTATTTGAGCACTCTAGCAGGCAATATGTTGAGGAAGGGTTTTGGAAGGGGGTGGAGGTCTTCTTACTAATTAACGGAAGCGAGTAATTGACCGATTAAGAAACCAATAAAAAAATTGGCAATAGTGGTGGTGGAGGAACCTCCGGAAATAAAATTTTTTATAACCTTGATTTTATGATAATGATGTGTTAATAAATTTGTTATAATATTTTTTACTAATTTTTATAAATTATTAAAAGTTTTTATAATTTTTTGGGATGTTTAGGAATTTTGTTAGTTAAAAGTCATTCAAGGTTACGGGTATGTGTCAAAGTCAACGGCATGGGTCAAGGTTATTGTCAGCCATATCCAAGATGACGGTTGGGTGACGTCACATCATGTTGGGAGGCCGGCGTCTGCTATTTAATTCTTTGCCTCAGAATCGGCATAAATATTCTGCTAAGGGGTAACAACCAAATTTAATTTGTCCCGTAAGATAGGAATCCATTTTCAGCAAAGGATTAATAGTTTTCTGCTATGACCTATTTAATAATTTCACAAAGGTAGCTAGCTACATTTAAACATTTTTATCAAGTAAATACTTACAATATTAAGGCATTCACACATAATGCAATCATTATTCTGGCATAGTTCTTCGATCATTAGCAGTACTGGAACCAAATGACCGTTCGTTTCTGCAAATAATCTTACATAACTAAAATTTATATTGCTCTTTTTTTTAAGTAGTAACAATATGTATCTCACGTCCAGTTTTTAAAATTAAACAGAAAGGATATATTTTTTTTCCCAAATTTAGTCGTACACTTACAAAAAAGTGGAAAAATTCAATTTTCCATGTAATTTAACGATGTACTGAAAAAAAAAATATATGTAACGATATATTACAACGACTGTTGACCGCATCGTTTGAAACACATTACGGTCCTGCCGACAAATTATATAGTTAGCAGGCATTGCTTTCTGCATGAAAACTTCGAAAGAGTGCGTTGGTGGCAAACCGTCCATCCGTGGAAACCCAGGGTTAACAGAAGATTAAACACCAAATAAAATAAACGGGCGACGATAATTTGTCGGTGGTGCACCGCAGGACGGCGAAGTTCTCAAAAATGCCGCCAACTTTGCATTGTTGGAACGCGACACACGTCTTGCGTGTTCAGCCGGCCGCAATAAATCTGTGCAGCGGTGCCTGGCGGCGAGCCAGCGAACCATCTCCCCGCTCTAACGCGGCAGCGCGGTCGAGCTGGGTTTCTGGGAACTAGGAGCGGGCGGAATCGTGCACTCGGGTCTTTTAATACAACTACTCATGACGCCCTTTCAGCTTCCCCCTTTCGCCGCCG
This sequence comes from Clitarchus hookeri, assembly GCA_002778355.1. Classification (NCBI taxonomy): domain Eukaryota; kingdom Metazoa; phylum Arthropoda; class Insecta; order Phasmatodea; family Phasmatidae; genus Clitarchus; species Clitarchus hookeri. Next base: position 113,996 of record NQII01005544.1, read on the forward strand.
CAATAAATAAACTACTAACAACCACGCCATACAGTGCGGCTCTTCGTGTAAATGCCTGAGGCAGTCTCACCCCGCACACCTCTCTTCAGCTCCCACCAATTTTCTCGACGGGGAGTAATTAAAACATGTGGAGTGCTAGCAGGGTTAACGCCAAGACACCCTTTCAAACAACGCTAACAAGCCATTATACAATACGAACGTACGGCCCAATATATACAACACTCCCGCTTAGATACATACATTTTGCAGTGGTGAAAGTAGATAAGTAGGGCTTAAGTTCTCGACTACGGCGAGGTCGTCAGGTACGGAGCAAGTTGCTCAGAGAAGCAGGAACAGGGAATGAATCGGCCACGGTTTAAATTAATGACCCGACCCATACCAGTATTCACCTGGAGTGATTTCGGAAATTCAAGTAAAACCGCGAAATAAGAATGGCCGCGCTGGTAATCAAACGCGCGTCGGTCTGAATGCAAGTCTAGTGGTGTATCAGTGTACTACATCTTTCGGAGAAGTGGTGAAGAATTATAGCGATCTAATGATTAGCATGAACCGTTTCATCGTAATTAATAACCATATAATTAGTATATCAATCTGGCGTTAATTTTCTAAAAATAAACACCTCACCTATAGGCTTTTCACGGAAAAGTGAGCACATTTGAGGCCCTTGTTAGTTTTTTCTTGCAGACATTTTTTATCATTTAACCACATATTGAAATAAACATTGCCATATAAGTAATAAAGACAGCCTGTATATTCCACGGCACTCGTAAGTTACCGTCTAACTCTAAAATAATTTTTTTTTTACTGACTTCTATTCTTAATGAGAGGGTTTTGAAAAGTTCTCACTTTACCGTGAATAGCCTATATGTCTTGGCATTCCTCATAGGGGTTGGATGCCAAAAAACCGGTTTAATTGTCTTACCAAACTCTTTTCATTTTGTATTTCAATTTTCTGCCCGATACTTGCTCTTATAGCAATCTGCATTTCTCTTATCGTTAAAAACTATCTTGCGAATTTCTAAATTCCATGTACTCGTTGTACGACATAAAGTTTTTCACAAGTTAGCTAACATTATTTGAAAAATTATAATTGTTTGCTGTAAATGGGTAACCCCGCCATATATAGCTAGGTAGGAGAGCCATTTTCGTTCCGCAACACACAGACAATCATTTTACAACGAAAAAAAACGTTGCGTTATGATGTGGAAACATTTTCCTTGAAAAAAAAAAAATGTGTTGTTTCCCCTGCTGTCAGCAAGTAAAATTTTTGTATCCGATATTATCTTACTTTCCAAGCTGCGTTCCTTTTCTATCAGTGTAAGAAAACCTGAAATATAATTCCGGGGTGGGAAAGGCAATGAGGGACGTTTGCAACAGGAAGTTACATCCGTAAAATCTTTGAAAGAAAAGTACTTTATTTATTCATCTGGAAATGATCTGTTAAAAGTTATAAAATTTACGACAACGATGTGAAACCCAGCGTTTAAAGCAATATTTACGCGTGTACGCGCCAGCCGCTGAATTATGCTCAGAAATGCCGGGCGCAGTGACGAAGACTCAAACCGTCCCGCCTGCTTCCTTGAATTTTCTGGTCGAGACCTCCCTTGGTTGAACCCGACGTGTGATCTGGGCCAGGACACCTATCCTATAAACACGGCTATAACCAGGGGGTCGGTGTGACCGCGTTCTCGTTTGAGTGCGATAAGTGTCTAGCGAAGATTGTGGCATCGAGGGACTTCGGAGGAAAGGAACTGGCGTGAGTGTGAGAGACTGCGGCGGATCAGTGTCTGTGCGGCAGCGGCAAACGAAAGGGCGCGCTAGTACCGCCGAGAGGTGGGCTACTGTGCCGAGAGGTGGGCTACTGTGTATGGGAGTGCTCGGGGCGCCCACAGAGCATTCAGGATAGAAAATATTGGTTATATCTGGAATGTAACAGGGTGGCACTAAATAGAGGAGTGATTCACGATTCATTTTGAATTCCGGATCTGTCAGATATAAAATATTTAATTTTAACAGTAATTTTAAATTGGTGTTAATAAATTGTATATAAAGATTGATTTCAACTATTTGATTGTAAGCATTACTGTAAGAGGACGGATGATTACTAAAATATAAAAAATAGTAAGTGATACGTGATATTTTGAAACTTGGAGTATTTTGTTTGGATTGTTCATAAATAAAGTAGGAAATTATTATTAGATTGTTATTCAATAAACACCTCCATCCCTTAAACAGTTTGGCTATTTCTAGACATTTTGAAAAACTGTAACACGATTTAGATGTTTAAACTCAGCCATTCGTTGTAACAGATTATATTCCAACAGGTTTCTGTTAGGCTGTACGGGTTAGAAAGGCTGACAATAATAAGAAATACTTTTCAAGTAACAGTTTATCTTAGTGCAGAAGCGTAGCTTGTACATCTACATTTTAACAGCCTTCCATTTTGACAACCATAAGTGTTTCGTGCGAAAACTAACTCATCAAAATTATCACTGCAGCATTACGGCATCCGGCTGCGTACATCTGCTAAATACACACATTGCCATTAAAATTTAAACATGAAAACAAACCGTTAGAATCGAAGAAATGTGTTTATTTTTAGTGCAGAGATGATGTAAATAAATAATTAAAATTTAATTTCATCGGAAAAATTTTCCGTCCATGTATGGCACAGAAGAATGGCACTTTAAGTAAATTGTTGGAAAGGTTAATAAAGGCTGTTTCTGAAGTCTGTGTTTCGGATTTATAAACATAATAGCATGCGTTTTCGTATTATCAACGCATTTACTTTCTTAAAAATTCCACAGGATTCCTTATGGATGGTGCATGAATAAAGTGAGACGGTCCGTGGTAATTTTAATTTTACATAGAGCAGGGGGATACAAAATGAGAAGGAAAATAGATCGTAAGCAGGGCTTTCGAAATTGCTCAAATAAACGCGAATAACCAATACCTGGATATGTGTGCTGTAAAGATCGGGCATGTAATCATATGACAGCCGTATGTTAACCTGCGGCAGATTTGCAAACAGCTGCTGCATATTTCGCAACAAATCACGAGCACTTCGAATCGGAAGAGTCCAACCTCGTCTCACAATTTTTCGTCGACGTGTGAAACATCAAGTGGAATAAGAGGCCTCGGAAATGACGTAAACGGGACAGGCTAATATTGACGTGACAACGAGTTGGTCCGGGTAATGCAACGGACCCATTAGGAAAGATTATAAAACCTACATTAGGCCCCGTGGCGTGACGAACTCCAAAAGCGATAAATACAGTGATGTTCATGAGATTGTTCGTTTTATTTACTGCTTCGTTTTCCAATGGGAAGATAGGTTTCAGTGCCTTTGAAGGAAACAAAGCAGGCACATCAGCCCTAGCCTTCAACACTTGCATGTTAAATTATGGTGCTTGTTCCTTGTGGGACCAACCGTTATAACACTACCCAACTCTGGCCATGTCTAAGCTATAGCCACAACATTTCTTCATTCCTTTAGCATTCAGTGATTTTCATATCATTATCACATGTTATATAACTTAAGGGATGTAAACATCCTCTACGTAATTTCAGCTTTCGAAATATATAATTTGTGTTTTTAGTTTCCTCAGAGTTCTTCCATATACTCATACAAATACCACGCAAACGCTTAGGTCCTGCGGCCCTAGATTTACTGGACGTTACCGAGATAACAGCTACTAATAAAAGTATATGACGTCACGATAGGCCTTACAATCTTATTCGTAAATCAACACACCTTATCTCTTAGAGCAAGAAAGCAATATATACAAGGTCAAAAGGTTATCAACAGAGTTCAACAGAGGTCAAGGCTATTACATGATTACGCAAGGCTATTACATCATCACGGGCTATTACATAATTACTTGTACAGACACGCACATAATATAATATACACTATAATATTCCCTATGAAAATGGAACATTTTTTACATATAGTTTTTATATATGTGTTTATTATATATGTCTTTATTATATTAAGTAATATGTAAATCGTAATGATTAATGTATTGTTTATAATATTTATAATGTTAAATGTTTAATGGTAAATCTACCCGTTCGCCAAAACGCTGCGTTGGCCAGTCTGATAACTATGGGAATATATACCGAATCGTGTAATTATTATTGTCTTCGTAATCATGAATAAAATATTTAACCCTTGTCGCGACAGGGAAACCTAATCACTTTTGTTGAACAGTTTTTATATATTTATGTTGATGTATATACACACACACACATATACACGCTCACACGCTTTATACCAAATTAAATACGGGAAAATAGGTCACTAAGTACAGAAATAGCGGAAAAAAATCGCCCAGTAACGAACTCAGGATAAGGTATTTCATGCCCGGAACAGTGCTACATATTTATATTTCCGATACATTTTTCTCAAAAATGAAGACCGTTAATGGGTGATTTGGCTATCTCTTCTGAAATTTCTAATATTAATAGTTCGTATGACTATGTGATACACTGGCATGCCTAGACTGAAACATTGCAAACATGCGTATGTATGTCTGCATGTTCATATAATCGGCATTTAGCTCTGGTATTATGACGGATACTCTGAAAATTTAAAAAAAATTATATTAACAGACTGGGTTTTTTGATTGATTTTTTTTTCAATGGTCAGGTTTTTGGCGTGTGAACATAGAAGTCTCCTCTAAGGATTCAAGATTAATAAAACTTTAAATACTAGGTTTTTTTCACCTCGGAATGCCGCTTCGATTCGAATATATTTACATGTGTGTATGTGTGAAGTACTGTTCGGGGCATGAAGTGAAGTTCGTACTGGGCAATTTTGTTCCCCTATTTGTGTATTGAGTGGTCTGTTTTCTCTTACCTGAATTTGTTTTAATGTGCGTATAGGTGTGTATATATTTATATATATATATAATCGGTGCAAAAATATCTTAGGTTTACCCGTCCCGATAAGGTTTAAATATTTTATTCATGAAAGGATATTTACACTCTTATTTGCAGATGTAAGCGGGTTGAATGTTCTGTTAGATTTTTTCCTCTCAAAGGGTTTTAAATTAATTGAATACTGTGTAAGTAAGAGTGGAAATAATTCCAAGTTAATGCATCAGCGGATGAAAAGAGTCGTTCGTTGGATTACGAAGAGAATAATAATGACGCGATACAGTATATATTCCTAGAGTTATCAGACTGGCCAACACAGCATATTGGCGAATGGTGGCTTTAATAACCTGTTTAATGCAAAATGGTATCTCGGTATACCTTAAATATGCAAGGAGTTGTTGATACCAAGTAAATCTTTATGCTCAATATCGTGATATTTTTTCAAGTTGTCACGTATATATTTGTCTATATTACGTGGTGCAATTTTTTTATGTTTTTCGTCCCCGGAACGTGGCTGGTTCGTGATTCTGAAAGCTCGATGCTGCGGATTCTATGGGAGAGAAAATGACTACCTCTTCCTCTTATAATCAACACATACAAATATTTTTTATTCGTGACTGTATTAGATTCTCGTTAAATAGTAGCGTGATTTTATATTATCTAGGAGGTGTACAAGCTAAAATAATAGTACAAGTAAATTTTATACTATTTTAAGTCGGAGCGAGTTGCTAGGGCAAGCGGGAAAAAGCAAGGACTCGAACAAGAATACATCCCGACATTCACGTGGAGAGGTTTTTAAAGTATAAATTCGGGCCGAACGAGTAGATTTTCAAACCTGGGTCCCCTTGATCATGGTTCTTCCCCGGTGTTGACTTGTGCTTGCAGATATCTGTGTTTATTATCTTAGGAATTAAAGTTGGGTTGTGTGAGAAATAAAACAAGCTGCTAGAGCAAAAAACCTCCCCCCGGTGGTCAGTGCGCTAGGGCAAAGTTCACTTCAACACCTGGTGCAGCGCGAGCTCAAATTACGACTGCACGTGCCTCTCGTTTACTTCTGTAATTAGACTCGTGAGCACTTCTTTGTCGAAATAATTTTTTTATGCTTCTACCAATCTCGCCAGCAATTGCCATATTTCGGTCTCTGCGTGTGTGCGTAGGTGAGTGTGTGTGCGCTTGTGTGTGTTTTGGTTCGACGTATGAGCAATTAAATAATGATCGTTTCCCCCACTTATTTTTTAGTTTCACAGCATCACAAAGTATATTTGATTTCGCCGGAATTTATAAAAAATTTAACGTTCGATTTTTTTATACGAAAAAAATATTAAGGTGGATTTCGGGACAGAATTAATTACAAAAAAAATTGTACATATAATTTATTTTAAACATTCCAAAGGTATTAACATAACTGTAAAAATTAAATGGTCTCTGTAATCCATTGGCTGCAATAATGTGTAATTTTTTCGGACTTGTAAAGTATTTCCTTATATGTCTCGACAAGGTTGAACGGTCGGAATAAGAGCTGTATGCACGTGTCTTTGCTGGAATTCGTAGTGTGGTATAAATTTGCATTGTGGACTAGCAACTCGGGAATAAAACAATTTTTTAGTTCGCGTAATTCATAATGCGTGAGGACTATTGAAACCTGCTGGATTAGAGGCCTCACGTATATACATACACATGTTCGCAAATCATTTTTCATTCGGCTTGAGACACGTAGCAGTGTGTCGGGACTCTGAGAGTGAGGGTGGTGGTGTTTCACCGCTAATAAGATATATATTCTATTGGAGCGAGCGCACACGGATGCATGAAAATACGTAAATTTGTTTGTCGAAGATGACATTATTTTTCTGATTTTGTACTTGTGGTGGCTGTCTCTTTACGCTAGCATCTCCTCAAGTTATACAATTTATTCCCTGCAAAACTTACTAAATGTGCACTTTTTGTGCGTATAAAGAGGTTGATATACTGGCAATGAGTGCCAGAGAAATCTCCGCACGTTAAGTAACCACATGGGTATTTTTACTCCTCTGCCTAAATTTCCTAATGTAGTGACTTTTAACTTGGGAGGAAATGTTTTTAATGAAGAGCGACTATTCCTAGGTTAGGGGGAATGCATGGGATCCTTCACTGTGCGTATCGCATACCGTTGGGTTAGCGAAGTGGATTTAATTGTGTTTTTTGGTTTTTCGAGTCAGTCATGAATACCTTGTAGCAAGCAGCATAACGCATTCGTACACGACACATAAATTTTTGCATATCCTTCATTTATTTTTTAAATATTTACGTCTGTACACTTAAAATATATAAACATTATGTTAGTCGTGGCTAAAGTCTCAGTGAATATATTTTCTTTAAATTATAACAAAACTTATACACTAAATATTTTATTTTTTTTAACTTATAACATAACTTATACTAATTAAATATCTTTACCAACAGAGTTTTTTTTAAACTTACTCGAGCAGGGCATAACACGAGATAAAATAAAAATATACATATTGTTTTAAATATATTTATTTATGTACACACATTACAATATTATTCTTCTCTTTCAGCAAAATAAAAGGAATTTCTTTTTCTACAATTGATTCTTCTCTGAGTTTTGGAGGGCATTACCAAGGTAATATTTTTTTTAATGTGCAGTAAGATACTTCGTACAATGTTTTTTAATATACCAAGGTTAACTCCACAAATTTAAAGCTGCGGCGTTGCACGGGGCACAGCAATAACTTTAATTTTAGCTCTCGTGAAGTCTTGTGGCGTACGTCTCGACGAGCTGTCGAAACGGCAGGAAGCGTTATTGCTTGTCAAGGTCTACTAAGTTCGTTCCGATGGGCACGCATTGCGAATCGCCGGCTCTCGGCATCATCCAAACACATACACAGAGCAATAGGGAATTATGGCATAGTCCAGCATTGCTGGGATTTCCTCGTACGGAATATTCCCCTCGTCAAACCTTAGTCCGTGCGTCACGTGCGTCTGTAGGCGGCACGTCTGTTGCATGGTGCGGTCGAGGGTCTGCCATGGACACGCCGGTTAACAAGTGGAAACTTTGGTTTTCATGGCTGCGTCACTCAACGAGATGGCCGTCTGCTTGATGGTGTACGAGTCCAACAAGCCAAAACCTTGGATGTTGCAAAACATTTTTTTTCTCAATAGATGTTATTTTTGTTATATTAAAAAATTAGGTTCCCATGCATACCCCGAGTCTAAAAAAAATTTTAGAGTGTCATTAAATCTTTATAGAGGTCTTTATACTTCTGGGATATGTGTTGTTCCTTTTTTTTCCTTGCCGGTTATGCTTGCGAGTAAATTGATTGAAGGGGAGCATCTTCGACGGGAACAGCTTGCGCTTACATGCGGACGTCGTCTTCTACGGGTAGGGCGTCTTCTACCGGCAGGGCATCTTCAACGAGGAGGGCGTCATCAACGGGGAGGGCGTCATCAACGAGAACATCGTGTTTAGCGGGGAAGTCGTCTTCCACGGGCGCAGACGTCGCGAGGCCTTATCGGCCGGCCTTGTACCAACTCCAGGGATGCGTCGTGTCGAGAACCAAGGTGGTGCATCCCTTGAAACACTCCTTGCACGCGAGGCATTCCTAAATGTCTTCGTCCTGCTGCAGGTAGCCCGGCAAATACTTGAATACGTCGAGATTTCGTAAGGTGCGTAGACCAGGAAAAATTATTTCGGCAGGTACGGCAACTCGTCCTGTTTGTCCAAGGCACTAAGCGAGCACACCTTTCCAAATGCCAAAATGGCCGAAAGGTTTTTATGGCCTTTCGGACAACACGCGTACATTTCTAAGAGCTAGAAAAATTACCGATTTCCCGAGGGGGCTCGGAGTGCGTCTTTTAAATATTTTTAAGGGGGGGAAATTAGTCCGCCCTCGCTATTAAATTAGGCCACCGATTGGTCGGAATGAATGTTTTTGTAAACACCCGAGTAACAGCCATTGATTAATATTGGCGGAGCAGTTCAATATATTGTAAGGGGGTGGATGAGAACAGACTAATTAGCCGAACGAAGGTTTCCGAAAACACACGAGTAATTAGCGTGACTATAACGCCTACTGATATGAATGCACCTGTTAGGTTGTGCATTGTGTACTTTCGAATGGTGGTGTGGGGGACATCCGAAAATTTAATTTGATTATTAAATAAATTTTTTTAATTAATTTATTTTTAAATAATTTAAAATCTTTTTTGAAATACTTTTTTTTAATACTTTTTAAATATAATATTTAATAAAGTTTTTTGTTTGTTTAAGTTTTTTAGGAATTTTTTTTAAGTCAAAGGTAAAGGTTAAAGTCACCTGTATCCAAGATGGCCGCCGATCGACAAAGTCTAGTGAGGGGAGCTATAAGGGTTACACTGACACGTGTGGGTAGCGACCCGGGCAAAGCTTTAATTGGCCAGCCGAAAATAGCGCTCTTTTTCTGTAGCTCGGGTGTTACGGTTCGATTCGAAACATAGACTGAAGAGGAGGTAGACCGCTTATTCGTCATCTGCGCATGTACCCAACATTGACTTACCCCAGAGGCCGCGGTGGCTGGCAACTTAGATCGCTTGCCTACCCACCAAGGCGAACCGGGTTCAACACCCGGCCGGTTCACTCCGAATTTTTGCAAGTGGGAATAGTGCTGGACGATGCCATTGGTCGGCGGATTTTCTCGGGGATCTCCCGTTTCCGCCAACCCTTCATTTCATTCCGCCGCTGCTCCATACCCACCTCACTTCACCCTCATCGGCTCACAAGGCCTCGATGTTAACTGTATTCCGGATTGGTAAGAGGAAATATACAAACATCTCAAAGCACATGTTTACTAATCACTGTTCTATCTCCAAACACAATCCACGTCGTTTTTGCTAATCGTAATAGCAGAAAGGAGTTCGATTTTGTACACGGACATTGGTTGTGCGCAGCTAGCGAGTTCGTTATACCTCATCTTTAGTCTATGATTTGAATCGCTGTCGAGTGTTGTCGTTTGAAAGAACGTCATCGCCGCTACGCGCTGGGCTCTGTAATGGCGGACAGTGTTCTCGTAGTGCTGCGTGTACAATAATCGCGTGTATAATATCCCATGTTCCACTCATAGATACACAATTATATTACAACAGGTGAAATAATGAATGTTATCCTGCGTGGCTACGCGCAACAGTTCCAGAACCAACGAGCAAGTACATTTAAGTCTCAAATTATGATGTGTCGCTGGGGATGCCTGGACAAAAGTAATTATCCGCTTGACGTTTACAAGTGTGTATTGGCCCTTTCCGCTAACACGCATCAGTTCTGCGGCTTCTGTCGATTTCCGTGGTCAGGTAGTGAATGGGGCGAAAATTGAAGGAAACGTCCGTTGAAAAAAGGGGAACTATAAAGACTTAGATTAGAAGGAAAAACATTTTCTGATATCGCAAAATTCGCGGGAAGAAGTTGTTCGACTATCAAAAGTGTTGTTTAAAGATTTCAAGATCAAACAGTGCTCGCCAGCATGGAAAGAAGCGGCCGTCTGCAGAAGCCATCACACAGGGAGCAGAGGTATGTGGTGAATTATGATAAAAAGAATCCAAAAATGAGTTCGTCTCATATAACAACTCAATTGAACAAATATTTACAAGATCATGTTAAGTCACGGACCGTACGGAGGGTTCTCAATCGTGCTGGGTCCCACAAAAAAAGCCCTACATTAATAAGACGAACTGGGCTAAACGGCTGCAGTTTGCGAAAACGTATGTGCAGAAGGTATTGAATGCTAGGAGAAAGTTTTATTTTCAGTTGAGAACAATTTCAATAATAATAGCAATGGTGTTAGGATGTTGGTGTGGCGCAAGCCAAACAGTCAGTTTGAACCAAATAACTTGCAGACCACAGTTAAACATGGAGATGGTGGGGTCATGATTTGGGAATGCATGTTGACCTCAGGAGTGGGGGAACTGGTGTTCACCGAAGGGAATATGGACAGATTCGTGTATCTTCAAATCCTCAAAAACAATCTTAGAAAGAGTGCATAAAAACTAGGTATTGCAAATGATTTTCACTGTCAATACGACAATGACCCCAAGCATAAAGCGAAAATTGTACGTCTGTGGCTGCTTTACAACACTCCACATAATTTGAAAACACCTCCTCAGTCACCAGATGTTTATCCGATAGAACATCTGTGGAGTGAGTTGGAGAAAAGACTGGGAAAACACCACATCACCAGCAAAACACAACTGAAAGAGTTACTTCCATGGCAAAAAAGCTTACAGCAATTACAAACAGGAAGGGTATGTAAACTTAGTATCGAGATCAATATTAATGGTTTTATTTTGTAATAGTCAGGGAATAGACGAATACTTATGTCCACGCAAGGAATGTCCCTCAAGGAGACTTCATGTATTATTTCCGTTGTCTGTATAAAATATATTCCTTTTCTACAATCAGAAAGTTTCATTTATCTATTCCTGAGACCTCTGTAGACAATCACGTGTTAATTATTTCCATTGTAGAAGGAATATTGATATTTCGATTACTATTTTCTCTGGACGAATATTTTTGCCCATGCCTGTATCTATGGGACTTATTGCGGTGACCTGTAACTTTATTGTTCAAATGTCTAAAGGAAATTTTAATACATGCTCCTATGGTAGTTTGACTCGTGTGCGACAAGTATGTTTTAAGATACGGCAGTCTGAAAAAAAAAACATTTAATTCACTTTTGAAGGGAGCTAAAATAGTATTTACAGCATGTGCGCTAACTTTATGAGCCATGATCTGGAAAATGATGTCCTTTGGTAGGTGGACATACTGGGGGCACGTTTAATAGTTTCGTCAAAATACCAGGATTTAAAACACATGGCAACGCAATTCAAGCGACAGCCAGGCGGAACCCAAGGCTCTCGCGTACCTGACCCTTTAACTGCGTCGCAGTGTGTTTGAAACTCATGTTTTTTTTTTTACGAAACAATTAAAAAAGCGTTAAATATGATGTTCTATGAAATGAACACACTTCAGACGAGGGCCATTGAGTACTTTCAACATGTAACGCACGTTAGAAAGACCATTTCAGAGTACTCAAAAAATGCTAAAAACAGCTTTCTGATAGGGTCACCACTGAAAGTCCCGCAGGTGCTCGCAGTGCGACTAGGACACTGCACGCCAGCTCAGAGCCTTGCGCTTAGCGGCGATGGAGCACTTGATGCGCGTGGCAGAGCCGCCCTTCGTCGCTGCAGCTCTTCTTGGCCTCAAACGCGGGAAGAAGCTCCTGTAGGCGGAGGTAAGTCCCCCTGCCTCCGCGGGGAAGTTATGCAGGCGGGGAGGTGATGGCGCGTCGTAACTGCACACGACATTGCCGGCTGCGGCGAGCGAGATACGGCGCATCGCCTCGACCCACAGTTGCTTTACTGCCGCAGTAAACAAGCCTCGAACATGCCCCCTGTCCGCTCCGGCTCCGCAACTCCGCGCAGGCACTAGTGCCCGCTGGCGGCACACGCCAAGGAATAGTAACGGCAGTTTACCGCACCAGTGTTTAGGAAAGATACGAAAAAGGTTATAGTGAAGGTACGAGGGTTATTCGGAAAGTAAGGTCCGATTTATTATAAAACATAAACCATCACAAATTTTTTCAAATAACTTTTTTAATTTAATTCCTTACATTTTTCTCTATTTTTCTACATAGCATCCATATTTGTTTCAACATTTGTCATAGCGTTCTACAAGCTTTTGAACGCCTAAGTCATAGACGTCTGCCGCCTGTGAAGATAACCAGTCTGTAACTGCTTCTTTCACCTCGTCATCTGTGACAATCTTCTCTAAAAATTGATCACCTTCCTTATAATATCGGTCCAAAATATCAAGAGCAGAAGCCATTATTTACATTTGGTGTTCCTCAGTAAGCAGCCTGGGAATCCAACGTGCGCACTATTTGTGAAATTGCAGATTTTCAGAGACAATTTCGTGCAAAGTTGTTCTACCCACATTCGGGAATTCCAATGCTATAGTTGAAATTGTGAATCGCCGGTCTTCACGAATCTTTTCGTCCACGGCTTTGACCAAATCTTCTGTGATCACTGATGGTCGGCCTGCTCGCGATTCATCATGGACATTTTGCTGTCTTTCCTTGCAAGCTCTCACCCACTTACGTACTTTGCTGTCACTCATCGCATTGGGGCCATACACTTGACATATCTGTCGATGAACTTCCGCTGCTGAAACGTCCCTTGCTGTCAAAAACCGAATCACTGACCGTATTTCACAGTCGGCGGGCTGATAAATCGTTTTAAACATTTTGAACTGACACTATAAACAGCACACTGCAACAACAACAATGCAAATGGCGTCGTTTGACGAGCAAGGCATGCCGGGAGTCGGTGCGCATGCGCGTTACAATGTTCGCGCGACATCCGATTAGCTACTGCAATTTGGACCTTACTTTCCGAGTAACCCTCGTATTTCCTTATACACGAGTAGTAGCACTCCTGAACAGGTATAGGAAGCAGCCAAATGAGTACTGTCGCTACTTAATCCGCATAGTAGCCGTGCTAAACACTCACGTATTTATATACTAATGTGCGTTAACTGCCCTCCTTGACGTAAAGGTTTAAATTTTCCGTTTCTTATAGGGAAGTTTACCAGAAACATTTATTACAGTGCCGAATAAATTTATGTCTACACGCAGCTCAACGACGGAAACACATTTCAACCCGGCACGCACTAAATATATATATTTTTACGTCCATTTACTTGGGGTGAACGTGGAAAAAAAATGGCCACTAT
>NQII01005544.1:127809-160061 GCA_002778355.1 Clitarchus hookeri
AGCCACGATACGGCAGTCAATTGAGCCGAATGTTTAAGATGACGGACTAAATAGAGGAATTTCATGTTCATATTATACACACGAACGTGGGCTTCTCGTACTTTACCCTGACTCGGATTTCCACAGGGGTTGGACTCACGGGAGAAACTTTCGGTCACCACCCCCAAAAGAATACAGCTCGAGTTATTCCTCATGTGTAATACAATACTGCGATAAGGCTGACTGACATAACTCTGGTTGTTTGCAGGTAAGTAAGGAACACGTGTTTCGCAATGACGGGTAAGGAATTAAAATTACAAGTTAAAAATGTCCCCCACTTAAGTGGAAATAGGAAATAACGGATAAGCATAGTTCCTCGGAGACGCAGGGGATTTTACCTGATTTCATACGTCTATGGTATGTTTCTTCTAGTGACACTTTATACGTGATTCCCTGCAAGAAGTTGTGGCATTGCCTACGCCCCAGGAAATGTATCGCTGCAGTCGAATGTTTTGTGTGCATTTTACAATAAAACGGTGAGTACCGGGAAAATTCAACAACATTACCAATTTGTTAATTAGTCCATACTTCGCAGTAAACTAGAATCTATCGTTCATAATTCCTGACGGTAAACAGAGTTTTTTTTACAATAGGAGAGTGGCCACCCATGTAAATTCTTTTACGTTGAGGAGTAATAACGGGAATTTGCTCTTAGGTTGACGCAATCAATTTGAAACAATATTCGGAGAACTTAAAATAAAAATTCACTTACTTTCCAATATTTCGGAAAATTACTTTTTAAAATCTCGATATTCAAGGGCCATGCTTACTAAAAAATATTTAATTTATATTGAATGCATTCTTTGTATTTCGCTTTTGATTTTGGTTAAGGAATCATCGCACAAAGTTTGTTTTTCGAATGCCGACTTATCACATATATGTAAGCAATGTAAAATTTTGCTGAAGGAAGAATCAATAAAAGGAACCTATAGAGTAAAAAATAATTATTCCAATGCCGCTAACAGAGATTAATGACCACGCATTTAAAGTGCCAAATTATTAAATATTCGATATGTCAATAATATAAAAAATTACTCTTTCTTTCCCCGTGCCAACGACCAAATACAAGTCCATGTTGCACACGAAGATAATTTATGGCCGGCACTGTATACAATACGGCGACAGTGTCCGGTGTTTGCGAGTTTTTCCCTTGTGAGAAATCTAATTTTTTTTAAGTTTATGCACCTCTTATCCGCAAATGGTAAATGCTGACGTCAAATAACCCGCAGTACATTATTTACTAGTCGCGGAAAACTTATAATTGCGACGCTTCAGTTAAATTAATTATAGACTCAACGGGTTATAAATATAGCTTATACGAGTGACGGTCCACTTCATCACAATCGCTTACCTCGTTTAATTTTTGTCATACGTAATAGTTGCTCTAAATCAGTGTACATATTCGAGTAAAACACGGAAATATTTTCTTTCTGGAATGAAATCCGATCATCCACTGTACATTTGAAGAGTACGAGCGTCTGCGATTCATACATTTCTTACATAGTGCTATTACATGTATACTTTAAGATGTTGATCGAGCGGAAGTGATATTTGTTTCTAAAACAGAAATTCTTGTACGTTTTTGAGTTTACATAAAATTCGTAGCGATTGCCGGTGTTCCTTGAGATCACATCCAAAAATTAATCTCACCAAAGTTTCTATTTACAAAGCGATCATTTTGGTTTATATTTAAACGTCGAAAGTGTTAAGGAGTCATGTTATATTATAACGTAAGTTTTCTTGTAATCATAGCGGAGGTTTACCGACAAATATTTTATGCGTAGTTCTCGAAAGTTTTATATTACTTTTAAATGCCCACTTTTCATGCAATATACAGCTTTTGTGTAAAATTGTGAGCATTCTAACTGATACAGAAATAACCAGTGTTCAAACTAAGCGTATCTCTTATATACATACGTAGGTATTTAATTACTAGTTCACGTATTCATATTTTATATGATGTAAAACATGTAATCACCCATCCTTGTAGTTACGGTGGCGTCCCAAAATTGAATCTTCCCTGATAAATTTTGTATTTTATCTATTTTTGAGCATCTTAACGAACCACTAGACAACTGACACATGCCTGTGTACGGATATTTCATTCTGAGACTTGGGACAAAATACACGGCGTTCTATGAGAAAAAAAAATGCTCTTTCCGGGTAAATGTTGTTTCTTTACGGCAGAAAAAAATTATTAAACTCTCCATCCTGCATAAACACGTTCGATAAGATAACTCGCTGTTCTCGCTTCTGCTTAAACAACATGAAAATTAATTTCCGAGGAAATGTTTGGGGAAGCTTCGTATTACATGAGATACATGGTGGTTGTATAGTATCCAGCGTTAACAACAGGTGGGCGGAGTCAGATACTGCAACCCGATCTCTCTTTACTTTGTAATAATTTTGTAACCTGAACCGTAAATTAATTCACTCCTCTCAACAAAAAAAAAAAACAACAAAAAAACAATTTCCTATATGTGTAACGCTTAACGTTATCATAAATTGTGAACAGGGGGAAAAAATGTTCTGAATAAAATATTACTAAACTTCCCAACGCTCATTTTCAAGGTTCTTTGTGAAAAATCTTTTCTGGTTCCGTCAGGTTACCTGCATATTATATCACGTTCTTTCAATATTGTTATTTCTGTTCGCATCGTATTCCATTTAATTGGGAACCACGCGTAAGCTTAATATCTTGTGCAACTTGTAAACATGACTCACAGTGTCCTGATAACGTGATGTATGGCGTGACACACGTAGTGTCATTCGCCAGATCCGAGATGAGCGTAGATAGCATTTCCAATTCATAATCATCCTGACATTCCGAAATGTGTCAGACGTGCAGAAGTTTGGAGAAAAAAAACACCCTACAAACTCTTAGTAAACCTTCCGCACAGTAAAATGTACGTGTAATTTTACAAACATTTTCTTGTTATTCTAGAAGTAAAATTTTATTTTTTACAACATACTGTTTTATAGAACACAATATTTTCATAGTATATTTGATGTCTACAGTAGTACATTTTAAAAATTCAACTATAGTGTTACACATTTGTCTACACTATGTTGTAAATTTGCCTTGGTACTTGTAGTATTGCAGATATAATATAACCAAATTGTTTCCAAAGAATTAATTGTAAATAATGCAAACATTTGTTATAGTGCAGGGTGATGCTGCAAGTTCAGATGGCAATCTTTCTATGCGGCACAGCGGTTTGCATTTCGGAAGCTAAGTGTGCCTGGCAGAAAGAACTGCGTGTGATCGTGAAGTCAGCGAACTGTTGTAAGATCCTTGATGTGAAACCAGCAGGTTACGGAAACACTCGGTGTGCTTTCGAGGCAAACGTTAGAAACCGCCCTCAAGATGGGACAGTGCGAATGCGCGCCGAGTCCTTTTTCAAAAATTTATATGTCCGTAATTTTACGGAGGGTTTACGGACACCACTGGATAAGTATTTACAGGCACTTTTCCGTAAAATTGAAGGAAATATTACAGCTATTGTATACACTTCTGAGGCTTATCGGTCCTTAACTGTTGTAAATGGTCCTCGGTATTCTGCTCACGGACACCTGGTCGAAGTTTACGTTTGAGCTGATTCCATACATGTTCTATCGAGACAGATCGAGGGAACTTGCTGACCACGATAAAACCTCAGCGTGGCGCAGGCATTCCATAGACACTAGCGTAGCGCGTGTAGACGAGCGTTATTTTTTTAAATTTAAAAAAAAAGATATCACTGACGTACCGCTGTGTCGTTAGAGTTTCCAGGA
Source organism: Clitarchus hookeri (assembly GCA_002778355.1). Classification (NCBI taxonomy): domain Eukaryota; kingdom Metazoa; phylum Arthropoda; class Insecta; order Phasmatodea; family Phasmatidae; genus Clitarchus; species Clitarchus hookeri. Next base: position 131,623 of record NQII01005544.1, read on the forward strand.
TCACTAACAAAGATCACCTGACATCATATCCTGCTGTCCTCCCACCCTAAGACGCTAGGAGTAATGCCGGCGTCCCTCCACAACATTGGCAGGATGTGTACCCTCACTTCGTCGTCGGTATACACGCTTACGACGGTGATATGTGATAACGCTGAACCGAAGTTCGTTGCTGCGCGTGATGCGACGTCATTCGCCATCGCCCCATTTCTTCCAGTTGTTGTGCCACTCCAAATACCGCCTTCGCAGCTCTGGCGTTAACAGTGACCCGAGTATATGACGGCGAACCCGCGGTCCGGTTGACGCCAGTCGTTTAGACATAGTGCGGGATCACGCGGCGTATTTTGTTGTGTTCGGCAACTGTTTGCTCCTGTCAGGCGCCTATGTCAAGGGTTGCGTGGTGCTTGACGCAAAATACGGTGACCTCCCCTCGGTATGGTGAATCTTGGACGATCGGATCCTTCACAACACGCGTGGGTGCCCACGTTAACCCACTGGTTCCAATATCGTGCCGCTACTATATTAGAATGCCCCATATGACTGGCTACTGCTCTATACGTACACCTGGCCTCATGAATAACCACGATGCGGCTTTTGTCAAACTCTGTAATGCTGTATAATGTCCCTGCGATGCATATTTTATGCTCGATAACCTTCCCACGCTTATTTTTCTGTTTGACGATCCACACACTTCATATTACATTAGAATTGCTTTCATGTTGGAACCACTAATTCACTCTGTTGGACTTTATATACGTTACAAGTAGTTGAAACTCTTATAATTTATATGGCCAACGATAGTATGCACGTGTACATAATTACTTCACTTTTTTTGTTAGTCAGTGTATTTGGGTTGTGGACTCGTACCGACGCGGAAAATCGGCAAGTCTCATCTACGGCCTACCGTTTGTAGTCAGCAGCAGGAAGAAATTGTGTTGTCAGATACTCTGCAGTAGACTCTGGCCGCGCTTTTATTTCGATTTTGTTCGTTCCTTTTGGGACAGAGCAGTCTTTATTTTCGCTCCCATTACAATACCTGGATATAGTCAAATAATTTTACTGCTGACTGCATTATATAACTCGCAATTCCATAAAAATCCCGAGAAATGCTTCAATATAATTACATTACGAAATCATTTTTTCACATTTTAATAATTGTTTTCAAGTAAATAATTAATTAAGCATGTATATAAAACATGTCACCATAATTAAAAATGATTGTTTGTTCCAAAATGAGTTAAATGCACGTTTGCTGTATTGTTTGAATAGTAAACACCAAATAGATATTTCTTAAATTGGGAAATCTTAATATCGTAAGTTTAATTGTGTAAAAAATGAGAAATATTAAGCTATGGAATTCGTAAAACATACGAAATTCTAGTATAAAAAGTCAGATCGTGTGAATATTTTGTTTACAGAACCTACTAAATGCAAGGCTGTCTAGAAGTCAGCACTTGCCGGTTTCTGGTATACAACCAAAATTGTAGTGTCGACTGAGTTCCCTTTTGGACTAGACATTTTGTTATTCATGTTCCTAAAAATCCCAATAGAATAAATGGAAGTTTTGTATTTCACCTGTTTTAATCGTCGGCATCCCACCAGGTCCATCCGGATTTTATTCCCGCAGGGTTACACCCAATTTTCGTGTGATGAAAACATAGCGAGCGTTGCCATCACCCGGTGGTTCTTCCGTGAGTTACTCTCCTCTTCGGAAACCATTTTACTCAGTCACTGCTCTTTTGCCACCTCACATCACATCGCACAGCTATTAAAAAATTCGCTTTAAAAACCCCTACAAATATTTTAATGCTACATATTTATATTTACTGCTGATTTTAACGTCCTTAATTTTACACGTGGACGACATACGTCCAATTCCAACATAAACCACGTTCTCATATCTAAAAACTACATAAATGATATAGAAATTAGAACAAGAACTTTTTTATTAGAAGGTTACAGGTGTTTTTCCAAAAATAATGTTCAGATACATCCTCTAAATTCCCCCATCTTCTTTTAGGTAAGACTATGGTGACAGTTCGAAATAACTAACTGACTGTGACACTTTCTCACAAACTGTCTAGGTGACCCAAAATGGTAGAATAGGAATAACGTTGTTACTTAAACTAAAATTCACTCTAAACCCAATTGGGAAGGAAATAATACTTTTAAATTCTTTTATAGCAGTACATTTCACATTGAAAAGGCAACACCTAAATTTAGGTGAGGTTTTTTTTTTGAGAGTATTCCCGCGATGCCTGAGTTCTGTTTGTATTCTTGTTTACACTGTCCACGGTGTTTATTGCCGCCCCATTTAACGTAAAGTGCCTTGTGTTTCACTGTCATGGACCGTATATTGCCCGAACATGGCCAGTGTCAGCGTAAACCTCCATCAGCGCGGAGTGCTCCGTCGTCATTCGAGAAGGGAGCGAACACGGGCGCGATATTTCCATTTCCTCCCGGCCACTCGACAGACACACAGGCTCAGAGAGAGAGAGAGAGAGAGAGAGAGAGAGAGAGAGAGAGAGAGAGAGAGAGATGTATAAATAGTGAGGAGAAAAAAGGGGGGATACCGGCGCTGCATCCAAAATATCTGTTTACAGGCGACGGCGTCCTCTCTGCCGCCGAGACTCCAGACTGGATAACTTCTGGGTTGGGAGGGTGGGGGGTGGCAGTCGCAACCCGACCGCGCCAGTTCAGGCCTGACCTATTTAACTTTTCCCCTTAAATCGATTTCGATCAACACCGGGAGCGGGCTAGGTCAGCTCGCGATCCAGCGCGCTGACGTAAATCGAGGGTAGCGGCACTGGCAAAGCTTAATTGGCCAGCCGAAAATACCACTCCTCTTTCGGCATATCGGGGGTTACGGTTCGATTTGAATCATATACTAAAGACGAGGTAGACCGCTTATTATTCGTCTTCTGCTCATGTACCAAACACTGACCTACCCCAGGGGTCGCGGTGCCTGAGCGGTTATACTACTCGCCTACCTACCAAGGCGAACCGGGTTCAATCCCCGGCCGGTTCACTCCGAATTTTTGCAAGTGGGAATCGTGCCGGACGATGGCGCTGGTCGGCGGATTTTCTGGGGGATATCCTTTGTACCCCGCCCCTTCATTCCGCCGCTGCTCCATACTCACCTCACTTCACCCTCATCGGCTCTCAAGACCTCTATGTTAAGAACCGTCTAAATATCTTCACTCACGTGTTGACCTACCCCAAAGCAACACAACTGTCAAAGTCACGTGGTCAACAGTGATCAACGTGTTTGTTTATATCATAATTTTGAAAAGACAAGCACTTTTATATTAACAAAATACTTTCACCAATTTGAAGTTATTCCAACTGTGTTCCGAATTGGTTAGAGGAAGTACACAATCATCTCAAAGCACTTCTTTACTTAACAGTGTTATAACCTCAAACACGATCCACGTCGTTTTTGCTAGTCGTAATAGGAGAAAAGCAGTTCAGTGTCGGGACACGGAGATTGGTTGTGCGCAGCTAGCGAGTTCGGTCTACCTCATCTTTAGTCTACGATTTGAATAGCTGTCGAGGGCTGGCGTTTAAAAGAGCCGTGACCAGTCAACAAGCTGGGCGAGCTCGCCAAGCAAGGTCTACAACAAGCTCTCGTGGATTTTAACGGCAAAAAGTAAGCAGGCCAATGTGAAAGCATGGATCATGTATAGTCTATGAAGCATATTCACGCTTTTCGAATCGAACCTTTGAAAAATCACCTCACATATAGCGTATTTTGTTGTTTCCTATATATTGAATGTGTGAAAAACGTTTTACACTTCTATTAACATAAAAGTATAAATTGTTTGTTAAATGTAGCATTTACTTTATGTTAATTATAATGTTGCATTTAAAATTAATATTAATAAAAACAAAGGGAAAGCAGGTGTGTTGGCAGTCTTGTAAGAAATCGTTCTCATTCAAATGTTATTAAATTCCGTGCGTTGTCACTTTTGTTTAATTTTCTAGACTTAGTTTACATGAGGCGTAGGAACAATCTGAAAGTTGCATTTTTAGCAGGACTTCAGAATAAAATTGAATTAAACATGAATTGACTATGGTGTAATTGTGTATGTTGCTGCCAACTGAAAGAGTATCTTCAAACTTCTTACAAGCCACAGTGGAAATATAATGTTGGACTCTTTCTTAACTCAGACATCTGCATTAAAAATATTTTCTGGTGCTGCGCTTGGAACTGCAATTACGTGGCACAACAGATCGCTGTAATTCATCACACATTAAAAATTATTGTTTTATAAACATTTCAAAATAATTTTGTAGAATTATTTTCTTTATTTTGCTTTCAAATCTGAGAGGAATGCAACTTCAAGACCTCTGACAGAGAGTTGTACATGATAAGTTAAAGGAGAGCATATAAAAGGATTTTCAATGGACTTCACTACGCTGATAATACGTATATTCGTAATTGGAGAGGTGCCATGTCGGAATAAAGGTGAAATAAAACGTTTACATTTCAGAAAAAAAAATTTGGCGCAACATGAAAATGTTCAATTTAAGAATGTTAGCCTTACACACAAAAACTGTCTAATCACTTAGAGATCACGCTAGCCAGATCAGTGTCCTTCGAAATCAATCTTGAGAAAAATAAAGCGAAATTGAGAAAAATAACATACAACAAATATTATGAATTACTGGAGGTTCCACATGTAAAAAATCAGGCTATGTTCAACTCTTGGCCTAGTCTTCTCATTTGCACAACAATGCTGTCAATCATGGCCAAACAACAAAAATGCCAGACCGTTCAAGTGACTATGCGTACAAAATCGGAAACAATGACGCATCTCCACTTTTTGGTTACTATTTTTGAGTAGTATTCCCATATGACTTCTACGATGGAAAAAAACACTCTTCTACAACAGTACGTCGAAATAACTTGCAAAGTTCATTTGACGTATCAGATATTTTGATGCTACAAATGCAGCCTCAGCTGCAGATACCCGCCTTTTACGAAAGGAAGAATGTTAATGGATAATAACTTTATCTTACTTTATGTCTGGACAGTGATATGTTCGCCATATGCTCTACCAGAACGCAACAAATTTCCCAGCTTCTCAGACAAATCAAAGTGACTCGATCTACTTCGAGAGAACTTTTCAGTCATCCATAGGATCAGAACTGTAAATGCTATGTTTTTCCGCCTCACAGTACATAAATACTGACTTCACGTACAGAAGTGTTGTTTCGCAGTTGTGAAATTGTGGCACGGGCACATACCATGTTCTCCTAGTACGTAATTTAAAAGGGCTGTTTTAGCTAAGTTTGTAGAAATCAAAGATAGTGCTTCTCACAGGTGTGATGTCTTTCTTAGTACACTGCTAGGGTCAGTTGATGTATACTTCTTATTCATAACCAGAAAGTATACTCTCAGTAGTCATAAAGATATAAATTTATACCTTGCTGCAATCATTTTATTCGATAAGGAATGCCTTAATTTTTATTTCCGCATATCAACATAAAGTAAAAAATAATTGTTGGCCAAAAATATTAGCTACGGGAAATTTACAGTAATTTTTTGTGATAAAGTGAACGAGCAGTGCGGTGCACATATCACCTCCGATGTTCCGGCTCTTTTTTCCTCGCAAGGCGATAATGGTGGCTTAGGTTCCATATATCTGGCGAATGCTATAACCCTCAACCACCAGTTTTTAGTGGTGCCTTTAACTTTAGGTCATTTGTTCCGGGTTTATGTCGCCATTACCCGCGAAGAGTTTTTCGATAGCTTACAAGAATGAGAAGAGAAAGAAAACAAGCTCATTAATAAGATCTATGAATTTACTGAGGGAAAAAATTCTGACTTCGCGAGATTTATGGATGTCTTTGACTCATTAACATTTCGATAATTATTATTAGTATCCTGATGTAGGACTTATGCACATGTGCCAAATTGGGTGAGATGGGGAGAGGCGTACGTTAAGCTCATATATGAAACTTAGGTTTGTAACCTAAAGTATTTACATTTCAGACTATGATAGATCATTCGTGCTGATATTATTTCAAACAGTTTTACGAGAAGCATCAATCAGTAATGATACACTTACTTTTAATTACCATAGTCAGTAATTAAAGAATTATCAAAATTTATAAATGTGTACTTCATAGTTGTTTTAAGGATATAAACATTTCTCAAGAGTTGATAGAAACTTCGAACATAATTCACGTTAAAAGCATTCTCTCATTTCGTTATTATGAAGTGAATTATTTGCCACAAAAATTGCCAAATGTCCACAAATTCAGAAAATAAATTTACAGCAATATCTGTTAGTTTATTTATTTAATATTAGCTTTAATAAGAACAATCAAATATTCGTAACATAAAAATAAAAATAATAATTTCAAGATTTCTTGAAATTATATGAAATTTTACATTTTGCCTCACTTCACAGTTTAACATTGTAGCTAATTTGGAAAACTGCATTCGTATTCATATTTTGTCAACCATGGATCTTTTATGTGTACGATGCAACATAAAACACGACTGATTAATTTCTTCTGTTCTAACTTATTGCCAGTCTGAATGTTACTAAAATTTCTAATTCAGTCCACAATATTTTTGTATCGTTCATAACTGGAAACATTCTCACAGGAACTATTTCTCTTAAGACTGTTGTGCTCAAGAACCCAAAAAAATGTCATGGTTTAGTTTTTGAAACATACTACACTTTATTATTGTGGAATAATAAACAGGTGTGGAACGAAATTGTACACTCACACAAACTCACATACAAACACTGTCTCCAAATAAAGCTAGGCAATGAATCATAACACCAGGGCTTAAAACGACAAAGGTAAGAATCCTAATGTACCCTTTAAAAAATGTCTGAAAGAGGAGTGGAACGATCCTAATTTGTAATAGCCGCCTCTAAAGACCAACTTGCCGGGACCGAAGCCTAAACAACCATCACGGACGCGCACTATAACGAGTCTTATTCACTGTAAACTAGGCCTATAACATGGCCCTTTCTTAGGGCGGCCTATATCATGGTCCTTCCTTAGGGCACAGCAACCATTTTCGTGCCATCTGTGATACTGGTAGGTCATCACCCAAAAAGGTTTGAGGGATTTTCAAACAGGCTATCTAGGCGAGGGACGATCGTTTTCCATTACGCAACACTGCGCTTGGTTTCATAAAGTCTGTAGCTATGTAGGCTGGATTTCAACTTTTTTTCTTAACTTTTCTCTCAGGTTGGCAGCAGGCTAAGTTTAAACGTATTACATGTATTGTATGGGTACCCGTCATTTGGCCGAAAAATCGTTTGGCAGGCTTATTCGGCCATATTCCTGTTCGGCCAGACACCTGTTCTGCCAAACACCTGTTCTTCCAAACGCCTGTTCGGCAAAACGCATATATGTGTTTCAAAGAGAAATTTTCGGCCAAATGCTTTAAGGGCCAAATAACATTTCGGACAAATGCCGCGTCCTCGTACCTGTACTTGTATGCATAAATTTAAAAGCGTGAGGCAATTGCCTAAGCTTATGATCCTTACAAAAAATGAAAAATAGATATAATACTGCAAACAGACTATTTCGATTGTTAATATATATTTTGGTCAGTACAATTTAATTTGTTTGAAATTCATCGAGGTCTTGAGAGCCGATGAGGTGAGTATACAGTAGAGCCGGAATTAAAGAACGGAGGGAAACGGGAGATCCCCTAGAAAACCCACCGACTAGCGGCATCGTCAGGCACGATTTACAAATGTGAAAATCCGGGAGCGACCCCGCCGGGAATCGAATCCGGTTCGCTTAGGTGGGGCAGAGTAGTCAATCCACTACTCCACCGCGGCCCCAAGTGCAGTAAGTGATGTGGGTCGTTGAATATTGCGAAGTCACCGTTCCAGTTCATCTCAGAGGTTTCCGATGGAATTGAGGTCGGGTTCTGTGCTGGCCAGTTCATTTTCGGTACCTTGTCCTCCACAAACCACTCACGAACAGACCGTGATTTTTTTAAGGGAGTATTGTCGTGCTGAAACAAACATTTGTCATTTTAAAACTGGTCTCTTACCATAGACAACATGCAGCCGGTCAAAATGTCCTTATAGCCTTCCGCCTTTAACCGTACAGTGCAGTATTACGAGATGACCAAGTCCATTTCGTTAAAAACACTCCCACTCTGTTCCCACCGTAAGCCGGCATGTAGCGTTCACCGAGCATTCGCCGCACCCAAACTTCCCCATCGGACTGCCACATGGCAAAGCGTGATATCACTCCATATAACGCGTCTCAAGTCTTATACATTACAGCGGCGGCGCTCTTTACACCACCGAAAGCGGCGCTTCGTGTTCACAGGCAAAATGTGTGGTTTATGGGAAGGGGCGTGCGCTTTTGAGTCAGAGTCCTTGTAACTGCCGGCGCACGGTCGCGGAGTTAGCTGCTCACTTAGTGGTGCTGCGGAATTCGCAGGCGATGGTTTTACAAACTGACATGTAATGTTCCCGTACCACCTGCTTTCATGCTTCGGCTGTCCCTGTCAGCCGACACGTGTCGCCTACACGGCCGTGGTTTTGTGGTAACTTTGCCTTCCCGTTTACACTTCACGATCACGCATTCTACGGTCGACTTCGTCAAATTGAGAAGGGCGGAAATGGCTCTGACGGATTGCTTACTGATGTGGCAACCAATAACTACATTATGTTCGAAGTCATTGAGCTGCTGTACTCCACCCATTCTGTCGGTGTTGCATAGCACTGATCAGCATTGACACTGATCAGCAGGGACACCCAAAGAACGAAAATTTACGTTTGCAGAAGTGTTTCCGAATACTTTTAATCAGACAGTGTATTATGCCTGAGGTCGCTATCTCTCCAGATACCACTTACATTTCCTTTTTGACGCTACTGTCACCTGAGTTATACAGGATGGTGGCTAGTAAGGTACTGAGTTACTGTACTTTGGTACAGACAAAGGGCACCTGTAGTTGCTGCATAAGGGGTGAACAAATAGTCTTATTCTCAGTTAGTTAACACACAAGTATTTTATTTATCTGAAAATAACATGGGTATTTACACACAAACACTAAACTGATAAACCCCCCCCCCACACACACACACACACACGTCGTAGGCCTGAAGGGCGTGTTGGCGGAATGCTATGCGTCGGGGGGAAGGTTGCCTGAATGGAGACGTTTCACTTAACTGTGACTGTGGCTTCTGGTGAGTTATCTTCGTTGGTTGGTGGAGCTGGGTCAGCACGGCGTCCCTTCTCGGAAGTTCGGGGTTAGTATACCGGGACTTCCGGTGTCTCTAAGATCTCGGCTGGCTGTTCCCGTCGGAGACCTCACCTGCGTCGACGTCCGCCACGATCCGGCTCGAGCTTCCGACTTCTCCGCATCTCATCTCGGCTGCCGAACAACTAACTCCCGTCTCGGCTGATGAACAACTGACTCACATTTACTGGTTCTGCCGTGGTCCGAACCCCGGCCTCGGTTGACTGACTGATTCGACTGACTGACTGACTCGGCTGAGGAACAACTAATAACTCCCGTCTCGGCTGCGCTCGTGATTTAACTCGTTCGTCGCTATATTGAAGCTACCTTTGTAAGCAATTTCTCGCGAGAGAATTGAGTAGTTCATCTATGTAACTCGGGCGTTTTTGCTTCCGATTTTGTGTCTTGTCAGTGGATTGTGCACTTCAACTAGGGTGGAGGAATGGTAAGGGGATGTCGCGGGGATTCCTACGGTACTAATTTCCGAGCTGCCATCTGCACAATTCTGGTGGGGGGCAACCCCTATTTCCTTCGTCGTGAGCGCCTATCTGCCTATTTCTCGTGCGTGGCTGAAGGTTCTTCCCCGAACCATTCGCCTCGGAGCATTTCCTGTGTCTTTCGAGCCTCGGTTCTTCGCCGGGGGTGAATATCCAGGTTGAAAGTTTCCTGGTCAGTTGCCTGTCCTGGATATGTACTAATAAGATGGCAGGGTGTGATTACGGCGCAATGCCTATTCTAGTATGCGACATTTGTCATTTTGTTAATAATACCTTGTTTAGATTCACTTACTTATAATGTTTATATAACTTGATGTTTTTCAAGAAAACTTACTAAGTTGGGTCCACAAATTATTTTATAATAAATGATAAGGGCCATTTATCAAGGCAGGTTAAAATAATGAATTTATTGTATCTTAGACCATAACTACTGATAAATATTGTATGTTCTCTCTTGGAATTAGTTACTAAGCACATTAAGAAAGCACTTGTATAACATTTTGGTTTGTTTTTTCTTATCTTTGCAGTGATTTTTAAATTGCACAGTTTATTTCTGCATAAGTATAATGCATTTGTACATAACCCAGTGTTGCCAGGTATTCAGTTTCATTTTGCACTAGATACGATTAAAAAAACTACCTAAAACCTCAAAACACAGCAACATTTCCAAAGGTCACGAATAATAAACTGCAGATTGTAGCCGTCGGAAGTGCAGAGACTGTGATTTACCGACTGGACTGTATGAAATTGGAACTTGATGTGTGAGTGGCAGACACCTGGAACAATGTAAATATATGGAAATGTATATTTTGATTTCATGTGTATAACAAAATGAGGATTAAGTGACTTTAGCTAGTAGGTATGAAGAATAGATATTAAATATATAATCGAAACGGTACAATATGTGTAATTGTAGGGGTTAACTATTTTTTTTTAGTAAATAATGGCTCTGTGTAATTTTTTACCATTGTAAATAAATTAACAAATAATATATATGTTTCTAAACTTTACTAAGATCTGCATTGTACACGAAATTTGATACGCCATGGAATATTGCAAACATTATTAAATTGTTACTATGCAGCAGACAGACATTACTTAGCACAGATCCATAGTACAGCAACACTGCACGTAAGTAAATAAATAAAAAAAATCTTAAAAAAATAAAACCATTATTTAAAAAAATTTCATAGCCTCTGCTTTCACTAACCACGAGAAAATCCACTTACCACTGAGAGAGTGATTTTACAAGTGTAGGAAGTAAGAAAACCACCAAATTTAGTGGGGAAATCACTTATCCGACAACGCTGAGGCTAGCGATTCTCACATTGTTGGGCTCCCGACAATCTAGAAAGTTTATGAGAATCGAGTTTTCAACCAAGGGAACTGTTGTTGACTTCTAAGAAGTCAATCCCATTTTACTTTCCTACCCGCATAGCGAAACACAAAATTCGTAGATGTTTAGACTATTGAAACCGACTGACGAAAGAGCTAATAAGCCGTATAGTGTTTGTTGGAATGTCTACAAAAAATATGATGAATACATATTCGCATGTAGTAATTCAACAATCTGTACCATTATGTTAATTTAATGAAAACACCGATGATGACATTGTAAAATATTATTTTGCAATTCTAAAATATGTAGCCAAGTCAATCAATAGGACGATAGAAAGGGAAAAAACCGGGGTTGGGGGAAGACCAAAAACAACACTGTGCAGACAGCTGTCTAAGTAAGTGAATTAAGAGATTTCGACTGTTCTTAACAGCGAGATCTGAGAGCCTAAGAGGGTGATTGAGGTGAGTATGGAGCAGCGCCGGAATAAAAGGGCGTGGGAAACGGGAGATCCCCGAGAAGGCCCGCTGACCAGCGGCATCGCCCGGCTCGATACCCACGTGCGAAAATCCGGGAATGACCCGGCGGGGGATTGATCCTGGTTCATCTTGGTGGGAGGCGAGCAGGCTAACCGCGCAGCCACCGCGGCCCCCAGCTGTCTATGTAATTCACGTTTTGATCTAGGGATACAATACTTGCTACAAAAATACGTTGTTGAGAAATGCCGTCTTAAAATGCGCGAGATTTAAAATATTCATTTTGCGCCGCAGCCCAGTACCCCGAAATGAGTTCTTCCGTTGCCTAGGTCGTAAAACCTAAGGCACAAGAGAAGAGAGGATGAAAAAAAAATTTAAATCTTGTAAGCTGAGCTTATCTGAGCAGGGGATCTCGCGATATATTGGGCGGTTCTTACATACTCGTAAAAAAGAAACGAATTACGCAATAAAAAAATAGAAGTGGGAGCGCACGCAAAACAGACTGGTCTTCGTTTCCTTGTACAGGATTTCTCTCCCGACATTGTACGCTGCAGAAACCGTATTGTTACGTGTCGCTGGCCCGCGCCGTTGACGTCGGCCGCCCCGCGCGAGCAAGCGAGGAGGACGATAGAGAGTCGTTGTATGATAGCGGCGGCAGCGAGTCAAAGAAATGTTTTGAATTAACAGGCGAGCGGTAGGACGGTGGCCGCGTATCTGTTACAGAAACCGAGCCGAAAAGATAATTCTCATTGCAGCTCGCGCCTCGCTGACTCCGAGAAGCTCATATTTCTCCATTTATCACGCAGGGACGGCGTCGTCCTAACCATTACTTTTCCCAGGAAATCGTGGATTGCCGAGAACGTTCTAGACGGCACCTTCCTTAAGTATTAATACAACATTTAAGAGAGTTCGGCGTCTCCTGCGACCTTAAGCGACAGTCGGGCGATCCCGGAGCGGCGAGGGACGACTGCAGCGATCTGCGAGAGTGCGTCGGCGAGCTTGTGTGAAGCGAAGGGTGGGACTCATCTGCGAGACTGGGGACTGGATGTGTGAGTGAAAAGACATTCGGGACGATTGAAATATACAGTTTTAACTAAACGTGTGAAAGTAATTGGATATGTTTAAGGGACATTTGCAAAAGTAAAGGCTGTGATAAAGACTTCAATTGAAATGGGGACAGTAATTAAATATTGCGGTAAATAAGAATAATAAGACGTAATAGGACGCTTAGCGTGGTAAATAACAGATGTTTGACTGTTTGTAGCATTGAGAATCAATATAATTATTAAATTTGGTTAGCTTGTTTTTACTATGACCTCCATCCATCACGAACTCAGATACACCCCTCGGGCGTCCCACGTAACAGTATTTTATGCCGGCCTGAGTGTGTGCTCGCAGCCGAGATAAAGAAAACTGCGTACCTACCTCAGTCTCCTTGTCAGGGGGAAGAGAAGAAGAGAGAGACAGACTCTATCTTTGTCGTATCGCAAGAAGGGCACGCGTTCGCTTTCAGTTCCACGTGCACGGCTGCTCTACGGGCTATCAACTACCTCTCATTACATTCACATCTAACGGTTATTTAAAGAAGCTGTGTCGTTTGTGTTATCTTAACCTTCTGACATTCTCGACTCAAAGAATTTCCGCCTATTGTACGAAAGCTGGTTTTTATGAAACAAAAAATTGCGGTGGTTTATCTGGGTGAAGGTACAAATACACGTACAGTTAGGATAACTTTCACTTTAACACACATCCAGTGGCGTGACCGTTTTTAGCCATATGAACTAGGTAAATCATTTTAGCGTGTGCAGAAAATAATAACACTTGCTTATATTTTTACTTTATCATAAATGTTACGGTATTCTGCACCGCGGGAAGATTCTTTTTTGGAGCGACCTTGAAGGAAGTCGGGAAGTACCTCGGAGGAAGTCGAGGAAACTGCTATGCGAGAAATATCTGGACGCTCCTTGACAATCAGCCTTGCGTAATGGAGGCGAAAGCTGCACCTGGGGAGTATTATAAAGACGGCGGGGCATTCCAAGTCATAACGGATGGACGGAATTCTTCCAATTCCTTTTAATTGTGTGCGTCCTGAGTACGGCACCCGAACGTTGAGGCGAGAGTATAAATACGCGAAGAAAAGACCATTAATATTCTGTTAAAATTAAAGCACTGCATAATACATATATGCGATATATGTAATGGCTGGAATTTTATATAATACTGCGATCTCCAGACATACATGTATATCAGCATTTGTTCCCATTAAAGTGCAGTCATGGCAAATTGTCGTCTAACATCAAGTGTTAAGAGGTTTCTTAAGTCAATTTTTTCCAATTTATATCAAACGATCTAGTTTTAATTTACACTTTTCTGCTCTGCACTTGTAGGAGAGGCAATCATGAGAAGGTTATTAAACAAGTTGTGAGTATAAGACTTCTGCAGACTCTTTCGCCTAGCTGCCATGTCAATAAATACCGTTCATTTCACTTTTCTGTCGCTCAACTGATTTGACAGCGACGTTCCACTGCTGTGGTCAGCAGATAGTTTCCAAGCGCTTCTGGCACACGGACGTATTAAAGTAATACTAAGGGAGACCAAGCCCGCCATTTTGGATTTTTTTTTAATTTTTGGCTACTACCCGCAAACGTGGATTTCGGATGGATTTTTTTTTTTTCGGATGACGTGATATAGTGTATAACATATTGCGTTTTCTGAAATCTGTTCTGTTCGATTGCCGTAGCTATTATGGCCTCTGCAGTCACTCCCAAGAAATAATCAATAATTTTACCTCGGCTGTTACAAGTTATAAAATATCAAATGCAGAGAAGCTGTAGCAATTGAAGAACATCAAGTAAGGTACTATTAATTTTTTTTTCGTGCCAAAAATTGTAATACAACTCCTGAAATAAAATTTGTGGCTGAAAATATACAAAAGTAATTCGATATGGACTGACCCTTGAGTAGGGATGTTATCTTCGAACTTTTACGTTTGCCAGGTTAATGATCGTTCCGCCTCTGTACCATTCCAGAATACTGGTACATGTTATACCACCCAATATACAAAAATAAGGTAACATATTACCTGCTTAAAAAGTCTAAATCCAATCAAGTTTTGCGTATAGTATTCCTTTCCGTTTGTGCGTCTCCACGTCGTTGTTGCCAGTGCACAAAATAAGTATTTTCAGTATACTAGCGGTTCACGATAATATATGGGTTCTTCTCACTATTACTCATATTAAGTCATTGATTACTCAACAAGTTGCGTTGATATATTATAATTTTTTTTCTTAAAACATAAAACTACACTTTTATTCTNGTTTTGCGTATAGTATTCCTTTCCGTTTGTGCGTCTCCACGTCGTTGTTGCCAGTGCACAAAATAAGTATTGTCAGTATACTAGCGGTTCACGATAATATATGGGTTCTTCTTACTATTACTCATATTACAGTCATTGATTACTCAACAAGTTGCGTTGATATATTATAATTTTTTTTCTTAAAACATAAAACTACACTTTTATTCTGAATTAGTGAGAATTTTACTGTCTAAATCAGTTTAGACCACCTGGCATTTAGAACAGCCACTTCAATCATTTTTACTGATTATTTATTGATAAAAGCCTGTTTTCCTTCTTTAATTGATTTAGTGACTTTTCCAGTAATACATCGGCCATTTTGATTTTTGACTGATAGATAAATTAAAACAAGTACTTAAATAAGATAAGTATTGTCTAAAATGGAAAAATAAATTAATTATCATTCACTTTAAATCCTAATCAATGAGAATATCTCGTTTTAAATATTTTCATTAACAGATTAAATTGCAAAGAAATCAAACTAATTAAACTTCCCAAAAATCTTTTTAAAGTGTGGTTTTCATATTTAGTAATAGGCGTAGTATTTTACGAGGAAGCATGAACATTCAGTCTTACATTTCGTTTTCACGTAATTACCACTGCACTCGGTTTGGAGGTTTAAATTGAATGACTTGTGGAATGTACTATTTGTATTAATCCTAATATTATCAACTGAAATAAAGAACGGTAGTAATATCATAAAATTTAAAGCTACGTATATTAAGTAAAATATTTTATACACATGTTTTTACCCATCACACTTACTATTGGCTTGGTAGCTCAAATAGTGGCCGACATTCGTGGTGCAGTTGTTTGCGTGCCACCTTGAGGCACGAAGGGCTCCGAGTTCGAATCACAGGAAAAACATAAGTGTTAATTTATATACAGTGGCTCAGATTAATATTCGGCCACCTATGATTATCGCAGTTTCATGGCCTGAAGTTACATTATAAATGAAGGTTAACATAAATCTTATTGCATAATCAACCTTGCGTGCTTTAAATTACATGTAGCGGTAGCCAATAACGGAAATGAGCAATGTGACTTAAAAAACAGTATGATTTTGTCATCCCATGCTGCAAAAGTATGTCACTTTAATATTCGGCCATCATCATTCAAACACAAACATAATCCTCTTTGCAAACTAACCTAACAGTCTTTTAGTACCTGGTAGCATGGCCATTCTGTTTAATTACTTCTCGAATGCGTTCTGGCATATTAGCGATTATTTTCCTGGTACATTCTGAGCCAATCTTGCTCCATTCTACCTTGAACATTTTCTCTAATACTTTTGTGGACCTAATTGTTGTAGTACGCACTATGCGGTTCAGGGAGGGTGATTGAGGAGGTGTTTTAATGACTTTGGGACAGTTATACAAAAGCCAGCTCTTGACAATGTCCGACTTGGGTTTCGGGTCATTATCTTTGTTGAACTTAAACGNGGACAGTTATACAAAAGCCAGCTCTTGACAATGTCCGACTTGGGTTTCGGGTCATTATCTTTGTTGAACTTAAACGTGTTCCTAATGGCCAGATTGTAAGCACTCTTGTGTGGGTTTGCTTTCAGGATGTTGAGATCGTCTTCCTTTTTCATTGTTCCATCAACACGTGCGGCATTTTCAACACCTGATGAAGATATACAGCACCAGATCATAATACTACCTCCACTGTGTTTCACAGTAGGTTGTATGTTCCCAGGTTTTAGCTCCTCATTTGGCTTGCGCCATACTGTTACCCTGACATCTGAACGAAACACATTCAATTTCGTCTCATCAGAAAAAATGATATCATTCCACCAGCTTTCATCTTTGTCAGCGTGGTCTTTTGCGAACTTAAGTTGTTTTCTTCTATTCAACTCATTAATAAAAGGCTTCTATCTAGGTACCCTGCAATTATATCGTGCTCTTCTGGTAACCCATCGTATGGTTTCTGGATGGACGCTGTTTCCACATTCATTGAGTACCTCCGTGGTAAGTTTGCAAGCACTAATTTTCGGATCTTTCTTTATTTTCCTGATTACTAGATGTTCTTCTCTCTCGGTTAGTTTCTTTGGCTGTCCTTTTTGAGGTACGAAATATATTCTATCTTCCTACTCAAACCTTTTTATGATGTCTCCGACAGTGGACCTCAGCAGATTAAGTGCCCCGCAATTTCTTGTTGAGATTTGTGCTTTGCATGATGAAAAATGACCAACTGCCGCTGTTCAAACGTTGTATTCTTGCCCCTGCGTCCTATTTTCCTGACTGACGCAGCCAGCAGAGCTGCCCAATACAACCTCTCAGGGCAGAGAGCGTGCAGGGAATGACACGAGGTACGAACGCAATGTGCATCATGCCTGTGCCACGCGTCTGCCACAACGGGCCGAATATTAAACTGACGTACGTATGAAGCACACGAGGACAAAATATTGTGTTTCACTAACTTGTAGGCCTAGTGCTCATTTCAGTTATGGGCTACTATAACATCTAATTTAAAGCACACAAGAATGATTGTGCAATATGTTTTATATTTATCTTCATTTCTAATGCAACACAAGGCCATTAAACTGCGATAATCATCGGTGGCCGAATATTAATGTGAGCCACTACACGTTTGAATCAGTTGCCCTGTATGAGAAAAGTCACAAAATATTGAAACACGTCTAAAGTATGTAATTAAAAGTTTTTAAAAATTGTTTGAGGTGACAGTGTAGAAGCAGAACACCATAGGTTCAGATCCTGGGCCAGACAATTTTTTTTTATTGAGTTAAATTGTACATCATTAACAGCAACTGTCGGAAATATGTTTATTACTCGTAATAAATTGGCCGTATTCAATAAAACCCAATATTTATTTCGGCACAGGATCCTTATTGATCAGGGAAATTGTTTCCCTAAAACAACCGGAGCTTTTCCACCTCTTATAAGTGGAGCCAATTTCATTGTTTCGGGTAGTTGCATTTAACTGCAAATCAGGGATTTTCCACTTAATAAAATTGAGTTTGTACGTGTGAAATTTCATTTTCATAATAGTTACATACGTGTGCTTAACGAAATTTCATTCTTTAAGCTTTGTTCTATTTTAAGCTGCAANTTCATTTTCATAATAGTTACATACGTGTGCTTAACGAAATTTCATTCTTTAAGCTTTGTTCTATTTTAAGCTGCAGGAAAATATTACCTTCCCCGTAGACAAACTATTCGACAGAAAAAAACACCCGATTGCTTAAGGCAAACTTTTTCAGAGTCGGCGAGGGAAATAAACATCTATCTCCGTAACCGTAATTTTACTATACGGCAGAGCTAAGGTGTACAACCCACTAATTCCCACCATTCCGAATTTATAGTGATGATTCCAAATATTTTGAACTCAGTAGTTCTTATTAGAGTTCCTTCTGTTACTTCTTTCGATAGTGGCTAAAATAAACAGCCTGCTTGGAGAAAAAAAAGCAACAGCAAAATTCAGTGAGTTTACAATAACACACTATTTTTANAAAATTCAGTGAGTTTACAATAACACACTATTTTTATATAACATTCCCCTGCTCCCCAGTTCTTGGAGTTCGGGCTATTTTAGAGGGAATTCGATGGGCCAATGTACAGACAGCAGCGCAGTAAAATCGGTAAGGGATTGAACGTAAAGTTGCGCGAAAGTTTGCGAGGCCGACGTTTTGTTTGCCGAGGACTTGCGTGGAGCGAAGCATCGCAAATTGTATTCCTCAGCTCTCTTGTTTGCGCTGAGGATCGCCGGGCGCATATCGGGAGAGAGGGCGTCGTCGTGGATCCCTACTCTCGGCAACCTCGGGGAGTGAGCGCTCTTACTAAAACAAACGGAGGANTTCATTTTCATAATAGTTACATACGTGTGCTTAACGAAATTTCATTCTTTAAGCTTTGTTCTATTTTAAGCTGCAAGAAAATATTACCTTCCCCGTAGACAAACTATTCGACATAAAAAAACACCCGATTGCTTAAGGCAAACTTTTTCAGAGTCGGCGAGGGAAATAAACATCTATCTCCGTAACCGTAATTTTACTATACGGCAGAGCTAAGGTGTACAACCCACTAATTCCCACCATTCCGAATTTATAGTGAAGATTCCAAATATTTTGAACTCAGTAGTTCTTATTAGAGTTCCTTCTGTTACTTCTTTCGATAGTGGCTAAAATAAACAGTCTGCTTGGAGAAAAAAAAGCAACAGCCAAATTCAGTGAGTTTACAATAACACACTATTTTTATATAACATTCCCCTGCTCCCCAGTTCTTGGAGTTCGGGCTATTTTAGAGGGAATTCGATGGGCCAATGTACAGACAGCAGTGCAGTAAAATCGGCAAGGGATTGAACGTAAAGTTGCGCGAAAGTTTGCGAGGCCGACGTTTTGTTTGCCGAGGACTTGCGTGGAGCGAAGCATCGCAAATTGTATTCCTCAGCTCTCTTGTTTGCGCTGAGGATCGCCGGGCGCATATCGAGAGAGAGGGCGTCGTCGTGGATCCCTACTCTCGGCAACCTCGGGGAGCGAGCGCTCTTACTAAAACAAACGGAGGAGTTTCCTTTCGCAACATTCCATCGGGACCTCGGACGGCTAGTCCCGGAACACGCGAAGATGCAAGGGNAGTTTCCTTTCGCAACATTCCATCGGGACCTCGGACGGCTAGTCCCGGAACACGCGAAGATGCAAGGGTAGCTCGGAACTGCAGCCAAACAAAACTAGCTTNGGACCTCGGACGGCTAGTCCCGGAACACGCGAAGATGCAAGGGTAGCTCGGAACTGCAGCCAAACAAAACTAGCTTTATTTACTCTCGGACACTTGGACAGAATGTAACTTCTTTTGGAAGCGGCACCTCTCTTCGTGACCTCTATCGCTCTACTTTTGCGAGAATATTATTATTCGTGAGAAAGCAAGACAGTTTTAAATTTTGGCAAAAAGTAGAATCAACAGCAGATATGAAAATGTAAAATGGANGGACCTCGGACGGCTAGTCCCGGAACACGCGAAGATGCAAGGGTAGCTCGGAACTGCAGCCAAACAAAACTAGCTATATTTACTCTCGGACACTTGGACAGAATATAACTTCTTTTGGAAGCGGCACCTCTCTTCGTGACCTCTATCGCTCTACTTTTGCGAGAATATTATGATTCGTGAGAAAGCAAGACAGTTTTAAATTTTGGCAAAAAGTAGAATCAACAGCAGATATGAAAATGTAAAATGGANATTCGTGAGAAAGCAAGACAGTTTTAAATTTTGGCAAAAAGTAGAATCAACAGCAGATATGAAAATGTAAAATGGATTATGAAGTCAGTGCAGCCGTTGAATTGCTTTCGAAGCTACTTCCATCTTTCATCCCAAAGGATTACGATTTATTAAATTGAAAATCTGAATCATATATATATCAATAAGTGGAATTGTTCATACTGAAACTTAGGTTACTGAGCAGTTACCTACCGTCGAATCAGCGTAATGCATTGATGTTTTCGTGCCTGGTCAGTGTAATTCACTATAAATGAGTAGAAATCTTTTTAAAAACAGTAAATACCATCAACTGACGTAATCAGTAGAGTTTCTTCAGATTCCAGTGGATCAGTTAAAAGAGATGTGCAATCAAATTCACCTTTATGGGGCAGTTTTAACAATTTCTGTTTTACAATGTGTGACGACGCTCCTCGATATAATATACCCAAGTTATCTTCGATGCGCGATGTATCCGGTTCACATCCTGCTTTAACCTGGTACGCCGATCCACAATATTCAAGACCTAAGGTGGCACGTAAAGATTGCTTTACGCGAATGCGTGAATAACAGTCTGCTACTTTGTCACACGTCTCCCTTTCACGTATATTATCAGTGACGTATTGAAGTATCTGCGACTGCGACAAGTCGTATATTGGGATCGCACGTTCACAGGTTTATTATACCTGCGTGCGCCTGTCAGAGATCAGCATAACTACACGAGACGACCATGTCATACAACCAGCCCAGCTTTCTGCTTGAGTTCGTGTGTTCACCAGTGGATGACACTTGCGTGCTGTTGAGCAAAATNAACCAGCCCAGCTTTCTGCTTGAGTTCGTGTGTTCACCAGTGGATGACACTTGCGTGCTGTTGAGCAAAATATACACATAGTGAACAAGACTGCTGTTTATTATGGTAATTAGATCTGTTTAAAAGTGAATTCCTTTACTTTAACATTTATACGTTCGCATTCTCCTAATTTAAATATACTGTAGAAATAGTTATAAAATCATAAAAGCATTATGCTTAATAGTGTAAAAACGCAATGGTTTATCTAAAAAATGNACTGTAGAAATAGTTATAAAATCATAAAAGCATTATGCTTAATAGTGTAAAAACGCAATGGTTTATCTAAAAAATGTACGTTAGATTATAATTTATTTCTTACTTTACTTACAACTGATATGTTATAGGTGATCATATTTAACGAAACTGAACATTGTTTCCATTGTCAATCTCTGTGTTGAATATCTTATACGTTATTTAGTAATACGTACTTAATTAAGCACATCGCTCAGATTTATAAATTATTCGGATTTAACNACAGTAGAAATAGTTATAAAATCATAAAAGCATTATGCTTAATAGTGTAAAAACGCAATGGTTTATCTAAAAAATTTACGTTAGATTATAATTTATTTCTTACTTTACTTACAACTGATATGCTATAGGTGATCATATTTAACGAAACTGAACATTGTTTCCATAGTCAATCTCTGTGTTTAATATCTTATACGTTATTTAGTAATACGTACTTAATTAAGCACATCGCTCAGATTTATAAATTATTCGGATTTAACNAATATCTTATACGTTATTTAGTAATACGTACTTAATTAAGCACATCGCTCAGATTTATAAATTATTCGGATTTAACCATGTCAGCCCTCACATTAGGTATTATTCTCGGCAGTTCCTATGAATTGTGTAACGAAACAATCAAAACGATTAATATTTTATAAAAAGTAATGGCATGATAGGCTTCATAATGACTATCACTTGTTACTGAGCAAAGAATGCTACCGAACAAACAACGGTACTTAACAAAGTAAACCATCAATATATGGATTGNTCACTTGTTACTGAGCAAAGAATGCTACCGAACAAACAACGGTACTTAACAAAGTAAACCATCAATATATGGATTGTAAATCGTTTGAATATTTTAATGCTCACGATATATTTATTACGTGCGTAACGTAATACCGACGTCCCAGAGGCCTACCGACAGTATTAACTATTGTCACGGCAGCTGTGTATTCCTGCGTTACGTTTTTATCACTGTGACAAATTATGTAGTATAAGTTGCATGTATCACAGATTCCTGAAAACATCCTTTTAGTTCTGAGAGCCTCGGCTATATTTCTCGATCACCAAGTAAACAACGCCAAATACATTACAAATTTCTTCGTGCCTTAAAAAATACGCGGCATTTTTAATCGACGTCTGGTAAGATGCCACATAAGAACTGCACGAGATACTGGTGTGGAGGAATACAGATCTTGTGGAGCGGATTTTAACCTACGATATGTCATTACAAAACGCATTTTAATCCATCGTCATTGATTACCATGTGCCTACACATATCCAGAACCGCCAGTTATGCATTTGGGTGGCGTGATTATTTTCGTTCTAGCTAAATAACATTATGCTTCCGAAAATAATTGTCGAATGAATGATTTACAAACAAACACGTTCGAGAGCAACGTGTCGTGTGCGAGAATCTGCAGAAAGGGACGCACCTACCGTACGTCCACGTTTGAGGTCGGCCAACGGCATAACTCTGTAGCGAAGTTGAACAATTGAAAGGCGTAGAATCACGATATCCGAGTGGTTTTCTGAAGCCCATCATGAACAATTCGCCGGGTGAGCAGGTGACGACCTTTTCTGATGAGGATCAACGAAAACCGTGCCTAGATGTACCTTTATTATATTTCAGCGTAAACAGATTTTAAAAAATGTTTGTTAGTATTTTTTTGTTAATTGAAATACGCTAAATAAAAAAAATTTTATTACATTTTTTTTTAATAGTTGCGAGTTTGGAAAGAATTACAATTAACTTGCTTCGTACCACATATTCGGTTATGTCCGGTAATTAATAAATAAAACCACAGGTTTTTCGTAGCAATAGAATATTATAAAATAATTTGCTAAGTAATTATACTCCCACCACAACTAAACCATTTGCCCATCTCTTACACATTTTCTGTGTTAACATGGTGTCATTTTTTATGTATAATTTCCGTTCAAAAATACTCATATTTCAGTCAAGAGAAGTGTTTAAAGACGAATACTTTCAGATTACATGAAATGACGCAATTTCTTAGATTATTCATTTTAATTTTTCCTTCTCGTTTACGATCACAGCTTTATTTTACGCTGCCTTTCTTCAAACATTCATGCACATAATTAGGCCTTTTTGATACATTTTACCTTTTTAATGATTTTTACGTATTACAGTAAAGAAAACGTAACAGCCTATTTTTCAGATTTTTTTTATAGATACAAGCGCACTGTTCCGCCAGCAGTTTAGTTACCATTTCAATTTATGAGAGGCAAGGACCGACATATTTACATGTTCAGACACTTGTCTCACTGAAGTGTCGACTGCTGCAAGACGCGCTGAGATGTCTCGCGTCAACAAAGTCTGCTTGGGAATCCTCGCCCAACAGCGTGCGAAAACTCTAGTTGGCGGGTGTCTTACTGTTCGTCCCGTCACACACGCAAACACCGAACTTGTTATTTCTGCATCGCTGTGCAGTGCTGAGTTTGTTTGCTCTGCCCCGGCGTGTGCCGTGGACCAGGCGATGCATCCACGAAGAAGGCCGGCTGAACTCGAGTAGTTAATTAGATTGCACCCTGTGCACACCAAACACAGTTCTGCACCAAACTAAGTTGTACAAGTTGCACTATCGCCGTGCGTGCTGCAACCACCGCGTTGAAGACTGTTCACGGTAAAGTGAGCACTTCTGAAATCAACCTCTGGAAAATGTCACTGCGTTTACACTTGTTACTGAGCAAAGAATGCTACCGAACAAACAACGGTACTTAACAAAGTAAACCATCAATATATGGATTGAAAATCGTTTGAATATTTTGATGCTCACGATATATTTATTACGTGCGTAACGTAATACCGACGTCCCAGAGGCCTACCGACAGTATTAACTATTGTCACGGCAGCTGTGTATTCCTGCGTTACGTTTTTATCACTGTGACAAATTATGTAGTATAAGTTGCATGCATCACAGATTCCTGAAAACATCATTTTAGTTCTGAGAGCCTCGGCTACATTTCTCGATCACCAAGTAAACAACGCCAAATACATTACAAATTTCTTCGTGCCTTAAAAAAAAAAGCGGCATTTTTAATCGACGTCTGGTAAGATGCCACATAAGAACTGCACGAAACACTGGTGTGGAGGAATACAGATCTTGTGGAGCGGATTTTAACCTACGATATGTCATTACAAAACGCATTTTAATCCATCGTCATTGATTAACATGTGCCTACACATATCCAGCACCGCCAGTTATGCATTTGGGTGGCGTGATTATTTTCGTTCTAGCTAAATAACATTATGCTTCCGAAAATAATTGTCGAATGAATGATTTACAAACAAACACGTTCGAGAGCAACGTGTCGTGTGCGAGAATGTGCAGAAAGGGACGCACCTACCGTACGTCCACGTTTGAGGTCGGCCAACGGCATAACTCTGTAGCGAAGTTGAACAATTGAAAGGCGTAGAATCACGATATCCGAGTGGTTTTCTGAAGCCCATCATGAACAATTCGCCGGGTGAGCAGGTGACGACCTTTTCTGATGAGGATCAACGAAAACCGTGCCTAGATGTACCTTTATTATATTTCAGCGTAAACAGATTTAAAAAAATTTTTGTAAGTATTTTTTTGTTAATTGAAATACGCTAAATAAAAAAAATTTTATTACTTTTTTTTTTTTATATTTGCGAGTTTGGAAAGAATTACAATTAACTTGCTTTGTACCACATATTCGGTTATGTCCGGTAATTAATAAATAAAACCACAGGTTTTTCGTAGCAATAGCATATTATAAAATAATTTGCTAAGTAATTATACTCCCACCACAACTAAACCATTTGCCCATCTCTTACACATTTTCTGTGTTAACATGGTGTCATTTTTATGTATAATTTCCGTTCAAAAATACTCATATTTCAGTCAAGAGAAGTGTTTAAAGACGAATACTTTCAGATTACATGAAA
Source organism: Clitarchus hookeri (assembly GCA_002778355.1). Classification (NCBI taxonomy): domain Eukaryota; kingdom Metazoa; phylum Arthropoda; class Insecta; order Phasmatodea; family Phasmatidae; genus Clitarchus; species Clitarchus hookeri. Next base: position 156,753 of record NQII01005544.1, read on the forward strand.
TGACGCAATTTCTTAGATTATTCATTTTAATTTTTCCTTCTCGTTTACGATCACAGCTTTATTTTACGCTGCCTTTCTTCAAACGTTCATGCACATAATTAGGCCTTTTTGATACATTTTACCTTTTTAATGATTTTTACGTATTACATTAAAGAAAACGTAACAGCCTATTTTTCAGATTTTTTTTATAGATACAAGCGCACTGTTCCGCCAGCAGTTTAGTTACCATTTCAATTTATGAGAGGCAAGGACCGACATATTTACGTGTTCAGACACTTGTCCCTCTGAAGTGTCGACTGAGAAGTTCTGCTGCAAGACGCGCTGAGATGTCTCGCGTCAACAAAGTCTGCTTGGGAATCCTCGCCCAACAGCGTGCGAAAACTCTAGTTGGCGGGTGTCTTACTGTTCGTCCCGTCACACACGCAAACACCGAACTTGTTATTTCTGCACCGCTGTGCAGTTGCTGAGTTTGTTTGCTCTGCCCCGGCGTGTGCCGTGGACCAGGCGATGCATCCACGAAGAAGGCCGGCTGAACTCGAGTAGTTAATTAGATTGCACCCTGTGCACACCAAACACAGTTCTGCACCAAACTTAGTTGTACAAGTTGCACTATCGCCGTGCGTGCTGCAACCACCGCGTTGAAGACTGTTCACGGTAAAGTGAGCACTTCTGAAATCAACCTCTGGAAAATGTCACTGCGTTTACCCGCGTGTATTTTGACGGGAATGCTTACTGACATGTGGCCCTGTAAAGTTGGCAACGACGGAGAGGAAGTATTTCCACGTCTAAGCGGAAAAAACATTTGGCAATACTGAAATTATTTATTTCACTTTCTGTATTTTTAATGCACATAAGCGTGAGAATGAGCAAAATTGTAAAATATATACTTTTCTAATTATTTCATTATTTTACTTCACCGACGATGCATGAATACATTAATAAGACCAATGACAATGTTGATTTTACATATGACATAAGTGCATACTAGTATATATTAAACAAATCTTTGAAAAGTCCTCACCTTACCGTGAGAAGCATTTATCACAAATAGCTACATAGGTGCATATTACAAACAGAAACCGCTCTACTTTTCACAGCAGCTTTGGAACTTGCGCGTGCACCGTACTGCGAGAGCGGCGTTGTCTCTAATGCATCGAAAATTATTCAAAGGAATTATTGTCACCTTATGCTCGCGTGAAACCATAATGTCTGCATACTACAGATAGGGAAACTTCAAAATTCGGCTTAAATATTAAGATTTCAGAGAATAATTATTTTTACATTCAGCATAATGAAAACAGTTTCATCAAGACCTGTGTTTCAAAAATTAAACGATTCCAACTTCTCCTGGTATTTCATTTATTTTACAATATGTTTGCTATAAACAACGTACATTTAATTAAAATCATGGTATACGTGATTACTATACTAAGTATAAGGATGAAAAACATATTATAATTAATACTGCAAAGACATTTGAAATGAATCCACATTTTTGATTGAACATTTTGAAAAGTTTACCTATAACACTTTTCTATATTACAAAATATTTAATTGATGCATTAAAAAAGGTTAGCAAAAAAATTTTGTTAATACTTGCCCATATTCAATAAAATAATTCTTTCTTATACAGGTTCTTGTTATGTTCGAGTTTTATGTATTTCCCGTTTCCACAATTTTAATTAAATTTTATATCCTACGTTCGTGTATGTATTTTTGTTGNTCGAGTTTTATGTATTTCCCGTTTCCACAATTTTAATTAAATTTTATATCCTACGTTCGTGTATGTATTTTTGTTGTGTATTTTCTGCTCATGTTTAGATTTGATTTATAGGTTAACTTGTTATTACTGAACAATTACATTTTTAACTTATACGTTTATTATATTTTACAAGTTTATGTCAGTATATACTAATAGAATAGGATTCGAATAAACAAAACAAACAAAACCATCGCTGACGACCACAGAATATAAAACTGCAAGTGCAACATTATTTTGCGACAACTTGGTCACTTAAAATGGTGGAGTACTTTCGACATTCCGCCGTATATTTAGCCGCAGTATAGCAGACGACATCACAAATACCGTTTTCGTGTCCACGTGAAAACTTACACGTAATTAGTAAATATGTATATGCGTGGCTGTATATCTGCCATAAAATATTTCATAATTAAAATTCACTGTTGCTAAAGGACTCAAGCGGTGTCTCAAGTGGCCCAGAGAGCGCTCTCTCGTTCTCTCGCTCTTGTGGATGACGTAACAGAGAAATCTCTCTGGTCATCTCAAATTGTCGGAGAGAGTGCAAAATATCGAGTACTCGAAGTTGTATACTCGTCACGTTCTCTCTTGCTCTCTGCNCTCAAATTGTCGGAGAGAGTGCAAAATATCGAGTACTCGAAGTTGTATACTCGTCACGTTCTCTCTTGCTCTCTGCCATCCGCCATGTTCTTTTACAACTAAAGTCGAGGTTATTTCAGATGGCTGAGAGGTTAAATTTTATCAAAGTATCATATCCCAATAAAAAGTACTCAAATAAAATGCATTTTATTTTAGATTGTGCTAATGTATCACAGGTTTGACCATAATAACTATTTATTACACTCACCATATGTAACAGGCAGCTCCCGGAAGATGTGGCCCAGCATCTCACCCGGGAGCGACTCTATTCCTACTCTGCTAGAGTACAGGCTTAGTCTCCTGCTGGCGCTTCAGTTAAAAATATTGAAGCTGGAATGCCTTGGTGTCGTGAGATATAAACAATGCGTTACTTTGTAGGGAAATTAATTGTCAACATCATTTGCATTGTTGGAATTTCACTGTGGTGTGCACAAGACAGCATAGACTGTTCACGGTAAACAGAGCACTTATGAAAGCCCTGCTTAGGATCTACTTCTCTGATTACGTTGTATCCTTCCACCATATGTTCATTTAACATTGCCATGGGCTTGAACACTTTATTTATGCGCCATCCAAGTTTATTTGTGGAATTTTTAGGCGTGCAAATTGGTTAGTATATGCAAATCCTGACTATAAAGCGGGCAATACAAGAAACACTAACCTCAGTGGACAAAATTTGAAATAGTACGCTTGCAATAAAACGCAGAATCTGACGGCTATTTTTATTTCTTCGTCGCTGCCAACTTAACTGGGAGGCCACGTGCCAATGTGCACTCTAACATACTACATAGATTTACGGACAGTTATTTTTTTCAAAGGTTGATTTCAGAAACACTCTTTTTTACTACAAATAGCCTCTAGAACTTTTCAGTAATTTTTTCCATCGGGCCACTTATAAGTACATAGTTACA
>NQII01005544.1:160332-194098 GCA_002778355.1 Clitarchus hookeri
ATTAAATTTTAATTGATTGTGCTGTGAGTGGATGTTAAAAAAGCAAAGTTGGCCAATCGAAAAAGTGACTCCATCCGACTTTACTTGTTTGAAATCTACAGTGAATCACAGCACAAGAACCAATCAATTCTCACAAATTTTATTTAGAAAACTNTTACTTGTTTGAAATCTACAGTGAATCACAGCACAAGAACCAATCAATTCTCACAAATTTTATTTAGAAAACTTCATATTCGGAGTGGTAAAACGAAATATAGTATATTTTCTTGTTGTAGGTATTTATTCAAATATATAAATTATTACACTATTAATTATTATTGTTATAACAGTCATAATAAAATTAAAATTAAACAGTTATAACGTAATGTAACTTCTGCAATGGTAATTACAAAAAATAATATAATTTTAATGAGAGGGATGTACTTGATGGATTGACAGCAAATTATCAATATTTGGCTTGAGTTTAGTAAGGAATAACCACAAATCTCCCCGTTCTGTGATATTCAATCTGCTCCTTTTTTTTGTCAATAAATTTGTAACGGCACTAAAACNTTTTTTTTGTTAATAAGTTTGTAACGGCACTAAAACTTTTTTCGACAAGATACGACGAGGGAAACGCTATCAGAAGCTTTTGCACAATTCCCCACAGTCCAGGATATTTTTCGGGTATTTCTGCCTGCAGCCAAAATTTTTGATACCCTCTTTTAAATGTCACTTTCAGCTCATCATTAGTGCAAAGCTCGAGTAGCTCCTCTTTTAATATCACATTCTCCACTTCCGTTTCATCAAATGGATTTATGATCCATGGTGGTATTTCCATCGACAGAATATCTTCAAATCTGATTTTAAAATCATCATGCAGGGCAATCAAATGTTGGACGTATGTCTGAATATCTTCATCAAGGCATTCTATCTGCGACAAGTTTGAAAACTGTGAAAATTCGCGCCGACCAATATTTTCCTTCATAAATTTCAATTTACCAAGAAAAGCTGAAATTACACTCTTAGTTTTTATTAAATTGAGGCTGTCCCCTTGTAACTGTAGGTTGACGTCATTAAATTTTTTGAACAAATCTGTCAAATACGCGATGTCTGCTTTAAAATTTATCAGGTTTTTCTTTAAATCAGGATCTTTACTTTCCAGAAACTCTAAAACTGAGTCAAAAAGTAAATAAAATTTTGATAAACATGCACCTTTGGACAACCAGCGTACTTCGGTATGTAACAGCAATCGTTGGAAGTCTTCGTCATTTTCATCGCACATTTGTACAAATAAGCGCGTATTCAATGCATTGCTACTTATTTCGTTAACTGCATTAATCACAAATTGAAGCGATTGGTGCAATCTCTCACTCAAATTTTTCGCTACTAAATGTTGTCGGCGGATAACACAGTGAATTGCAGTTACCTCTGGTATAATTCTTTTAAGATTGCTTATAAACCCATGATATCGCCCGACCATGGTAGGAGCTCCATCTGTTGCCACCGAAATAACGTTTGTGAATGGAATCGATTTTTCCTTAAAAAAATCACTCAGGATTTTAAATATTGATTCACCTTTAGTGTCCGTCTTCAAAGTTTTCGCGAATAGTAGCTCTTCATGAGTTTCTTCGCCCATAACAAATCGAACATACGTCAATAATAATGCTTCATTGCCTGGTAAAGTTGACTCGTCCAGTTGAATAGAAAAATTTGTTGTTTGCAGATAATCAATCACACAAGAAACTTTCAACATCAGAGCTCATTTCATCAATACGTCTTTGTACAGTGTTGTTACTCAAAGGAATTCTCTTGAGTATGTCAAATGAAGATTTGTGCAGAACAGTTTTTAAAACCTCTTCTACAGCAGGTAAAATTAACTGTTCTCCAATGGTGTGCGGTTTTCCAGATTTTGCTATAAGTAATGAGATATTGTAAGATGCCCGCAAGCCATCATCGTTGCTTTCAGACGTTGAAGCGAACATACTGTGCACGGTGGGTCTCTTTTCATATTTTTCCTTCAATGTTTGGAAATATTTCAAATCTTTACCTATTTTATCAGGATGACACCTTCTTAGATGATCTTCCAGCTTTGATGGTTTCATAGAGTCATTGCTCAAAACTTTGTTTTATAAAAGGCATGTGGGCAATCACTTGTCTGTCTTTGATGGAAGAAAACCAAATTTTAAAAATTCAACACTTTACTGACGACACTTCTTCTTAGATTCGGCCATGTTTCATATCAATTACCTACCTGTAAATAAATAAAACAAAACTTTGTTTTAGTAATCTTAAGGCGATCTAACTTAACAGGATATGGCTATTTTAAAAGAATATGATTAATCAATTATTATTTATATTATAAAATAAACAGAGTTCCAGAAGCAAACTGTTTCCAATTATTAAAAGCAATAGATCGCTAAGATCCATAATAGAGTTTTATGAAAACGGCTGAACTTATTTTAATGTGATATAAAATTATAATTTCATTTATTATATTTTAATATATTTCTGTAAATACTAAAGAAAATTTTAATTAAACAATATTTTGATATCAAAACTCCGCAATAATTAAATAAATTAGATAGGTAATAAAAATAAAGTAGGGACAATAAGTTCAATCTTTTTCGGCTTTCTGTTCTTTTATCGAAATATGTAAGGAAGTTCAGTATTATACATAATATACTTATTACAATATAAAATTTATATTGTAATAAGTAATATATTTGTAATGTTTGCGTGTAGTAGGTACGTAGTAAAAATTAAATACTGAACTTACTTACATACTTCCATAAAATAATACATTATAAATATACCTATCTCATATAGCAGGTTGGTTGGAAGAGATTTCTTTCCATTTAATTTCCATTTTTTGTTTAAAATAAATTGTAAAATAAAATATATAAAATAAAACTATATGCATATAACAAATAGGCAGGTAGGTACTTACTTTTCCGACACTGGCAATCACTAATATCGATTCACTTTACTTTTCTTTTCGAAAGTCTGGAAACAAATTCCGTCACTGGCCAACACTAATATCGATTCACTTTTCTTTATGAAATTCCGGAAACAAATGAGTAACGTTTATCCTTGACATTCGTATTTATATTGGTGAAGAATCAAACAAGTTCATGCAAGATTGCAAGCATATACAACACAAGTCGTATTAACTTGCACGTCTGAACAAGCGTTGCGGACGGGACGGCGGGGCAACGGAAAGTCTCAACGCGTTGTACTGAATATGGAATAATGCAAGTTTTTACAAGTAACAATAACTGAGCTTCTTAAAATATTATAATAAATATTTGCCCAGACCGGGATTCGAACCCGGGACGGCTGGTTCGGCAGGTAGGCTTACTAACCACTGAACCATCACGTCGTCACTGCCTATAATTGATAGGAGAAGTCAAGCCAACATTTTAGTTCTTCGCTATCGAAACCAAATTAATTTTCATGGACCCCCGCTTACGATTGTGGACCCCCATTTTTTGTTACACCCAACGTAGACCCCCGTTAAGTCTTCCGTGGACCCCTGGGGGTCCACCTGGACCACTTTGGGAACCACTTATATGTATCAACACATAATCACTTTTGTAGGTCATTTTTTAAGACAGTGTCATATTAATATATATAGTTATTATGTCATACCTATGTAAAATTTATTCGATTCCTACCACATTTGGAAAACAAGTAATAGTGATGCAAATTATGTAAATGATATGTTTTAAGCATGCCAGACACTTATTTTAAAAATGGTGGCCATATGGCCAATTTAAGCTTAGAATTCTAAATCGTGGAAACCATGTAATACATTCGAACTTAACACACTATGCTGGTAGTAGGTATTTAGATATTCCAACTATGAACTGTATCTATAAGGAGAATCTTTTTTCCTCTATCTTGTAAGATGGCGAAACGCGAATAAATAAAGTTTTTATGTCATATCTCAGGAAACAATTGACAGATTTCTAACAAATTTCGTAAACTATTAGTATTGCAGCAGATGGTGTAAACTGGCATGTTTTAAGTAGGCTCGGCAGTTATTTTAAAAATGGTCGCTGTATAAATATTTTATTTCAGTATTTTCTAGCAACGAAACAATTTCCAACTTAAATTTGTATGCCGGCAGTGCCTGTTACAACCATCAAATATGACTATACAAAGCCTCATATATCTGCCATTTTGTATGATAGCCCCACAAATAGAAAATAAAGTTATTATCTCATGTTTCGGGAAACAATCTACCTATTCTTACAAAATTTAGCGAAGATTTACTGTGGTAGGCCAAATTAATATATGTATTTTTTTTAAGCCTGACATATTTACTATCAGAATGACGCTTATAAAATCGTTTTAGTTTTGTGTCCTATATCTACAAAGTTATGAAATCTATCTTAACTTAACTTTGTATATCGGTAGTATACAAACATCTAATGTGCTACTACATAATTTTTTGGCCTCCNAATCTATCTTAACTTAACTTTGTATATCGGTAGTATACAAACATCTAATGTGCTACTACATAATTTTTTGGCCTCCATTTTTGAAAATCACCATATGAATATGAAATTATGGGGGTTTTATGCCATATTTTGAGGACCAATCAACCGATTCCTAGCAAATGTTACATAAGAATATTTCAACTAATTTGTAGCAAATTCTGTACACCGTAAAAACTACTGGAGTTCATGTAAACTTTCATAATTTAAATGGGTCTGACAACGTGGTTCAAAATGGTGGCATCATAAATAATTTAGGTAAGCTTGCCACATATATTACACAATTTAACCAAATCTAACCAAATTTTGTTTGTAGAGATTATACATTAGAAGCATCTTATATAGAGCCTCTTTTCTTTTAAAATGTTGTACCGTAGTTAAAATAAGAAAATAAAGTTTTTTATGGCATATCTCAGTGACCAAACAACCAACTTCCACCAAATTATTCACACAAGTAGCGCTGCGGTAGGCCATGTAAACTTTCACATTTTAAGTGGCTCAGTCATTTATTATTAGAATGAAGGCCCTCTAAATGCTTTAGGTTAGTAAACCCTTTAATCTGAAACATTAGACTGATTACATCCGAAAGTGATTCTCCGAATCTGACCTCCATAATGCAGTGCATTGCACGCTAGCTTATTGTACGAGGTTTTCTGGGTTCATGTCCCGGATAAGGCACGTGTGTATATGTAATTGTTTCGTTAACGCTGCATACGTTTCTGGTTACATTTATAATGTAATTGCTTTCAAAGTGTAGTCAAGTACTACCTACCAACTTAGCTTTTAAGAACTTATTAAAAAATTTATTGCATCCATGTTGAGGAAAGTAGGCTTATTTGTTAAATCATTAACTTCTTGTTATATATATAAGTCGAACATTTACTTAAATTATATCTACAAATTTCCATATCTCGATTATACATACAACTAACAAAACAGGGCGAAAATTCGTGTAGTGGTGACGCCCGGTACGAAATAGTTTTTATACAAAATAATATTACATTGAGTGCGCACGAATGCGGCGAATTGTCCCTTTGGTGTAATGTTCTAGATTTGGTTAAGCTATGTTTGCGTGAGGCGGAGAAATATCCTGAAATTTGAACTTCAGCAAGGCTATAGGAATGTTTTAAGGAACCGTAAACAGTTTATATCGTAATCAACACAATTGTGTTTGTGTGTTTGTGTAGGCTTGGGGTAGGGGTGGGGGTAGCAGCTGTTCATGAGACAACGGTCTGCAGTCTCAACAACGAATGAGGAACTTGACTTATTGGGCGCCTTTTTTTTATGCTGTTCACAGGATAGATCATTTAATCCACTTACCCTGCAACGTCCAATATAAATGACACCGAAGCCTAAAGAGTTAAGTATATGTTCTCATTGCTTCGGCAGCTGTGCTGGCGACATTTACATTTTCATTTCACGTGCTATCTCAGAAACCCTGTAAAGAAAATTGTAACGGATAATCTGCTCAGACGAAAGTTGCTAATAGCATTTGCACAAATAAAATTTATTTAACTTGTTCTATTTATACCCAAGCTGCTATAACGTCGGATATTAGAAGAAGCTGAGATAATAAGCTTGTCCGAAATCCGCTCATGCGGATTTGGATTCGAACCCGTAACCCTCGGGATCCCAGGACATAGCATTATTTTGTTAATGCTAGAGGGATTAACGGGGTTTTATGTTGCATATAATTTATACTTTTTACTGCGTATTCCAATTGATTTAAATAACAAAGGTTCCTCACAATGATACAAGGCAAAAATATTCACAATAATTATTGACTACGATAAGGGCCATGTGCTTGTCTTAAACAAAATCTATTTTACAAATACAATAACATCTTTCCGACGTGCATATTTGCAATAGAGTCGCTCAAACACAGACGAAATTTCGAAAGAAGAGCACGTAAAGTCAAAACGGTGTTTCGGAAATTCACTTAAGTAATTCTTTAGTATAACTGCATTTGTATTGACGCAGGGAATTCTTTCTCTGCCTTTTTGTTGTACAATCTGCTCCATGCTAGTATTGAAAAAAAAATTAACGTTAACAAAGTTCTTGTTGAATGAAACAAAATTTGTTTGGCGCAACCAAATTATTTGTTTTTTTAAACAAACAATGTCACATTTGGTTTGAGAACAAAATAATTTTTTATTTGTATTTTATTGTCCTGAATTTGCTTTATTTAGTTTGTGTAACTAAAGATTTGAATTTTTGTACGTATATCGCTGTCTCCGTCATTAACAAAAGGAAATGCAAGCAGAATCGAGGCTCGAACCCGATATGTTTGCGTTCTAAAGAGCTAATTTTTCAAATCTTGCTTATTTCATAATACAATATTTTCAGGCAAGACAAAACTATTTATCTTGTTTATCACGGTATGTACAGGTTTGTCTACTATTCTAATTAAGCCAGATATAAAGAAAACAGTAATGAGAAAAATTGTGTTTATGCACAAGTATAATTTCTTTTTTTTTTTGTTAAGTAGAATTTTATGGTAAAACAGCAGGTAGAGGTAATGAAGTAGAAGTGAAGGAAATTTACTCTTCTATTTTTAGTAGGGTAAAAACAAATATAAAAATAAATATGTGGTCAAAAAAGAAGGATGAGATTAATTGATATACAAATTATTAAACATTCGCGTCAGATCTCTACCATACCGCACAAATAATTTACTAGAAATAAAATTGCAAACAAGCGCTCTCCAATATATATATATATATATATACATATACTTAGCAGCAAAAACTTATAAACAAATTTAACAGGTTTTAAACATTGTAGTACATGCAATCATTTGAAGGCAAACATGTATTTCTTAGGTTGTAGGATGGGGGTAGAACACGCAAACCTTTCATAGGTCTTCAGTAAAATAATGTAAAAAAAGTGTTTAATAAAATAACGGCAAGCACAACATATTTGTATTAAGCGATATCAAGTAACAGGTTCACCAATTTGATAATAAATCTGTGTACGTATCAAATGGCAATGTGTCTGTTGCAAAAATGTAACCCCTATTCACTTCAAGAGAACAGTAATTCTAGATGACATGAACATTATTTAGACACGTTTTATTGCTTAGCGAATGCTGGTTTATTTGCATGAAAGGTTTATTCACAGCCATGCTAACAATATATGTGCTCTGAAAACGAAATCATCATTAATTCTATAAATTCTGCATCACTTACAATTCATATGTTTTTGCTTCTCGCAGTCTTAAATGTTTGAGCGAGAATTTGGAATGTTTCTGTATTTAATACATTGTGTACTTTCGAATGAATAGAAAGTACGATTTCAGAAGCTTGATGTTGCCACGTGTTGGAAATAGGGTACTCAGTTTGAAACAACTAGTTAAAGTGACGTCATCTGAAACGATGTTGCGTTTCATTTATTATATCAAGTAAGGGATTTACAGCTGAAATAAGTAACGAAGATGGATGACTGATCTTGATTGTCACAGGCAAGCCACATTTGTTGTTTCTTTTAATTTGTGAAACATCCCCACCTAACGCGGGGAGCCCTTTGTGGGTTTATGGGGGGATATGTGCTGTACTTACGTATTTAAAACTAAACAACCATCAATGTCCATCCGGGATTCGAACACATGACCTCGTTTTCGTAGGGGATTTTATTATAAACCTACAGTACGAAGGGCGACGTGCCTGTGCTATCCCTTATTCAGGTTTACAAACGAGCTTCAGCCTTTTAATGAACAGAAAATTTAATTCGTAATTTGCTTCCAGGAATCTCTCTTGGCTCAATGGAAATGCGATTGCAAACTTACATTTATAAGATTTCCTCGAGAAAAACTTGAAAGATTACTCATGAAATTACCAAGACAAGTACTTATATGCTGAAGGGATCAGCGCGACATTTTCTTAAAGCACATNGTCAGGTAACTTGCTTTCTCGTATCTCTAACCGGTGTAACCTGCGCTTTTCCTGTGAGACCGTTTGATCGTATTCTTGTCGGTAAGTAAAAAAGAAGTGTTCTGGTACTGAAATCAAAACCTGCGAATCAGGTTACCTTAACCCTTTCTTGAAAAAGTTGGAGAACAGCAGTTGAATGCACAAGATTCACAAGAGAGATAAAATTCCCCCTACATCACATCCAACGTCGTATTCCAAAGGGAATTTGGGTCATGTCCCCTTAGGCTAGTGATTTGCAAACAATGGGAATGTCACGTCACGTCGAGGGTGACGCGGGAGATCTATTTTCAGTTGATTTGTTAAAATAGGAAGACGAAAATACGCATTAGAAAAATAATATTCCTTGGGAAAGCTAAACAAATGTATATAAAATTATTAGTGAGCAAACAGCAAATTATATATGTTATTACAGTCTACATTTGACACCAATAGAAAGAATAAAATGGAAGCACCGGTGTCACATAATATTTATACCATAGTGACAGTTATTTCACGAAGATAGAAACAGCCGAGCTATACGGTTGAACATTACGAGAGTTTGTAGACCGACGTTGTTTAAATATTGCACATACGCTACTAGAGTGAAAATTAAAAAAACCGAAATTGAACGTACCTTTTTTTGTAATANGCTCATTTTTCAAATCTTGCTTATTTCATAATACAATATTTTCAGGCAAGACAAAACTATTTATCTTGTTTATCATGGTATGTACAGCTTTGTCTACTATTCTAATTAAGCCAGATATAAAGAAAACAGTAATGAGAATAATTGTGTTTATGCACAAGTATAATTTCTTTTTTTTTTTTTTAGTAGAATTTTATGGTAAAACAGCAGGTAGAGGTAATGAAGTAGAAGTGAAGGAAATTTACTCTTCTATTTTCAGTAGGGTAAAAACAAATATAAAAATAAATATGTGGTCAAAAAAGAAGGATGAGATTAATTGATATACAAATTATTAAACATTCGCGTCAGATCTCTACCATACCGCACAAATAATTTACTAGAAATAAAATTGCAAACAAGCGCTCTCCAATATATATATATATATATATATATATATACTTAGCAGCAAAAACTTATAAATAAATTTAACAGGTTTTAAACATTGTAGTACATGCAATCATTTGAAGGCAAACATGTATTTCTTAGGTTGTAGGATGGGGGTAGAACACGCAAACCTTTCATAGGTCTTCAGTAAAATAATGTTAAAAAAAGTGTTTAATAAAATAACGGCAAGCACAACATATTTGTATTAAGCGATATCAAGTAACAGGTTCACCAATTTGATAATAAATCTGTGTACGTATCAAATGGCAATGTGTCTGTTGCAAAAATGTAACCCCTATTCACTTCAAGAGAACAGTAATTCTAGATGACATGAACATTATTTAGACACGTTTTATTGCTTAGCGAATGCTGCTTTATTAGCATGAAAGGTATATTCACAGCCATGCTAACAATATATGTGCTCTGAAAACGAAATCATCATTAATTCTATAAATTCTGCATCACTTACAATTCATATGTTTTTGCTTCTCGCAGTCTTAAAGGTTTGAGTGAGAATTTGGAATGCTTCTGTATTTAATACATTGTGTACTTTCGAATGAATAGAAAAAACGATTTCAGAAGCTTGATATTGCCGTGTTTTGGAAAATAGGTCCTCGGTTTGAAACAACTAGTTAAAGTGACGGGATTTACAGCTGAAATAAGTAACGAAGATGGATGACTGATCTTGATTGTCACAGGCAAGCCACATTTGTTGTTTCTTTTAATTTGTAAAACATCCCCACCTAACGCGGGGAGCCCTTTGTGGGTTTATGGGGGGATATGTGCTGTACTTACGTATTTAAAACTAAACAACCATCAGTGTCCATCCGGGATTCGAACACATGACGTCGTTTTCGTAGGGGATTTTATTATAAACCTACAGTACGAAGGGCGACGTGCATGTGCTATCCCTTATTCATGTTTACAAACGAGCTTCAGCCTTTTAATGAACAGAAAATTTAATTCGTAATTTGCTTCCAGGAATCTCTCTTGGCTCAATGGAAATGCGATTGCAAACTTACATTTATAAGATTTCCTCGAGAAAAACTAGGAAGATTACTCATGAAATTACCAAGACAAGTACTTATATGCTGAAGGGATCAGCGCGACATTTTCTTAAAGCACATAAGCAAAAAAAAAAAAAAAAAAAANTCAGGTAACTTGCTTTCTCGTATCTCTAACCGGTGTAACCTGCGCTTTTCCTGTGAGACCGTTTGATCGTATTCTTGTCGGTAAGTAAAAAAGAAGTGTTCTGGTACTGAAATCAAAACCTGCGAATCAGGTTACCTTAACCCTTTCTTGAAAAAGTTGGAGAACAGCAGTTGAATGCACAAGATTCACAAGAGAGATAAAATTCCCCCTACATCACATCCAACGTCGTATTCCAAAGGGAATTTGGGTCATGTCCCCTTAGGCTAGTGATTTGCAAACAATGGGAATGTCACGTCACATCGAGGGTGACGCGGGAGATCTATTTTCAGTTGATTTGTTAAAATAGGAAGACGAAAATACGCATTAGAAAAATAATATTCCTTGGGAAAGCTAAACAAATGAATATAAAATTATTAGTGAGCAAACAGCAAATTATATATGTTATTACAGTCTACATTTGACACCAATAGAAAGAATAAAATGGAAGCACCGGTGTCACATAATATTTATACCATAGTGACAGTTATTTCACAAAGATAGAAACAGCCGAGCTATACGGTTGAACATTACGAGAGTTTGTAGACCGACATTGTTTAAATATTGCACATACGCTACTAGAGTGAAAATTAAAAAAACCGAAATTGAACGTACCTTTTTTTGTAATACGATTTTAGAAACCACCTGTTCAAAAAAATGTAAAGTTGAATGAATTAGGGGGGGGGGGTCGGTTGCCACTCACATAGTCACATGTACAGGCACACAGACAGGAAATTTATCTCATAAGGTTATCTTTCATTAGTAAAGTCGGCTAAAAGTGTAAAGAAAGAGGCACCACGTACGTTCGAAACTATATAAGAAAATTATAGCCTAATTGCAGTTCATGTTATGTTTGATCCGATCGCCTGTTAGCGTGTTATTTATAATGATATTTTCACAATACTGTTTGGTATATAATTGCACCTTTAAATGGCCAATTATTTTAATTCATCAAATGGTAATTACATGGTAGTTAAATGTATTAGTTTTGTTATTAAAATTATATCCTACTTAAGATTAAAATAGGAAATCGTCGTTCGGAGAACATGCCAGTAGTTATTGGCGTTGACAAGTTCATGCGGTAGTGCACACACGTCTTATTCGTCATTCGATCCCAGCGTGTTTCACCACCTTGTGAATAGTTTTCCTATTCCCCCTTTAGGTGAATTTCGATACATTCCTTTATATGAACTTTCTGTATTCTTTCCTCATGAGAATAAGAACTTGATTAGTCTCGAAATGTAAAATTAAATATACATATGTTTACATTAAATTTTATATCATTAAGTTGTTTTCGTACTGGGAATATTACATGTTTTGAGAGAGGAGTTAGAATGTTTCTCGTTATATGAAAATACGCACTTGTGTATCAAACGGAATTAAGAAGCCTTATACGTATTCTGGATTTTAGAGTTTGTATATTTTGCGTACCGGGTCCTCATTTTAAGTCTAGTGTTTAGAAGTGATCCCAAGTAAAACGCTGTACCACTTAATTTTAAAACTTAAATGTGATACACATCTGAAGTGATTGACAAAGAAGTGATAGTTTGTACTGACAATCAGGAGTCAACAGCACGTTTTACTGTTGTTATTCCTTAATTTTAATTTTAAAATTTCAAATTAATAAATTTTTAATTTTTAGAATTTATAAAATATTTGTGACAATAATAGGTAGGTAGTAGTACGCAAGTTCATTACTATGTTTTTTTCTCTAGTTTTGAGTTCTTCCAAACGCCGAAAAAGCCCTATTGCGGAAATACTAGATATCAAGAATTTGGAAGTCATTGGCCACGACCTTGCATTACGGAACCATCCCAACTTTCGCTTGGAGTGATTTCAGAAAATTCTGGAAAACCTAAATCATGATGGTTGGACCGGAAGTCAAACTCGGGTACTTTTAAAAGCGGGTACAGTGTTTTACCACTGGGCTGCCTCTCTCGGTCGGCGCCAAATCACAAAGGATTTTTGCGCAACCTTTAATAGTCTTGTCTGCCAATAGCTTCCTCATGTGTGTGTTAAAATTTCAACGCCATTTGACGCCATTTACCTATAGTGCATCCTCGTGACACTTATTTCGCACAGGCTCAACCTGGGAGTTTCACGTCTACGTTATAGTATACTTACTGTGTGGTTGTTTAGGGAGTATCTAAATTCAGATATATACTGATACACTTGCACCCTTGCATACTTCTTTTACCCTTGTTACCATATCTGATGAACTCGGACAGGCAATCTTGTTTGCTTCCACAACAAATATTAGCCAGCTAATAGCTATTATGGAACGTGAATTTCCGCAAAGAAGAACTTGTTAATTGCCGAAAGTTAAAAGGCTAAATCAACGATTAAATATTATTTCAATTTGACTTACATTAAAGTTATTGTCATGCTGAGTGTACATGAGTTTGCAATTTTGATTTTTCTTCCTTAGCTCCTGTAGACAACGAAGAGACGGGCGTACGAGGAGTTCATTGTTTCGAACTTTTGTGAGTTCGAATATTTTTTAACTTAGATCAAACTTCTGTGATTACGAAGAAGCGATGTTGCCCTATTAGTGTTTAAATAAAATAATATTTATATGTAAAACCAATTTGCTTCTCAAAATGGCGGCACACATAAGCCTCAAGGGTGCGAGAAGTATACATGTTCATTTATTTGTATACTTGCGTACTTCACTTGCAATTCTGACAGCACTGATGTCACATCCAGGGACAGATACGCTAGAGCTAGAGTATGTACTAATTCGGACACAGTTTTAGGATCCCCGTCTGCCTAAGCCTTCAAACAAAACACACAGCTTGAGTCGTATACATGTTATTTGAAAAGAGTTGAATATTTTTGAGCGCTGCCTGGTTATGAAGAGCATCTAAGAAAATTTTAACGTCCGAATATTCAAATACTTGTTTCCGTTTCCTATTTCCTTTTCCAATGTTATTTTTTTTTTGGATGGGGAACGACAAATATGAGTGCTTCACAATAATTTATAAGTATAGGCTTTTCACGGTAAATTGAGCACCTTTGAGGCCATATATACTTTTTCCTTTACAACAATTTTTTATCCTTTAACAAATTTACTAAAATAAACATTGTCATCTTGGTAATAAACACAGTGTGTATCTTCCACCACACTATGAAAATAGCCTCTAAGGCTAAATTAAAATATGTTTATTAAATATCATTCCAAATGAGAGGGCTTTCAAAAGTACTCCGTGAATAGCCTGTATGAACTTTCAGTACAGGCTATTTAACATATCACAGGTTAATACAAGACACGTTTTTCTTTATTATTAATCATACAATTAATGAACTTCCATTGGAAGTCCTGTAGAGACGAGTTGATAAGAAAAAGATACAGGCAAGTTCACTGCTTTGTGCGTAAGGGTGACCAGACGATAGATACACGCACGTAGGTCGCCCTTAGCGTTCCCACGCTTCTCTGCCTCGAACACGAGAAATACCTCTAACTAAACAGTACCCTTAAAGGTCTTTAATCTTGTTTTTTTTAATGAATTTATTAAACGTTTCCTCAGTATGTTTCCATACGAAAATACATGAAACCAATAGAAAAGGACGNTTTTTTTAATGAATTTATTAAACGTTTCCTCAGTATGTTTCCATACGAAAATACATGAAACCAATAGAAAAGGACGGAATGATACGTTAAAGTTACCACAATGGCTGTAAATATTATTTTGGAGCCCTCCAATATAGTTAAAAATGGCTTTTCAGACTTCCGTATGATAAAACATTCTAGCCGGCCACGAGCCAAACCACGATAGGAGGCTCTATTGAACTTCACTACAGACATTTAATCAATAACATTATAGGGTCGCCGCTGAATGTCTCCGGTCCAAGCAGCACTACGAGAACACTGCACGCCAGTTCATATCCCTGCGCGTAGCGGCGATGGAGCTATTGTAGCGCGTGCCAGTGTAATCCTTATAGCACCCGCCATCTCGGTCAATAGAGGAGTAAAACGATTCAGGCAGGCGGACCTCTTAAGACCGGGTCTACTGACCGGTCCCGTCTTACGGTCGTGACGCCGCGCTGCAGCCACAATCCCTGTGCATGTACACACGTGATTAGTGGCGTCAATATTTCTACGTGAGGATATAGCACGACGCTGGGGAGACCGAGACAGAAACGGAGGCAGGACGCCGTGTGGGAACTGCAGTTCAGGGCTGAAGGTAGAGGCTATTCACAGTCACTTCCAATTTGTCTGAGCACCTGCTAAAGTTCTACTTCCATGGTGTTCCTNAAGGTAGAGGCTATTCACAGTCACTTCCAATTTGTCTGAGCACCTGCTAAAGTTCTACTTCCATGGTGTTCCTCCGCCTCATGCAAACAGCACCTAACCAAGTCTAGCTGATTACACCAAAGGAACAACGCACCGCATTTTTGCGAACTCAATGTAATATTATTTTGGATGTGAATTATATCCTACCAGGCATTACCAACACGCCTATTTTTTCACAGTTTTTATTCATAATAATTATAAATTAAATATTTTAATTCATTGATTAAATGTAAATAATAATTCAATTTAACAAGAAATAAAACGCTTTTAGATTATCTTATGTTAACACACTTACGGANTTTTTTTAATGAATTTATTAAACGTTTCCTCAGTATGTTTCCATACGAAAATACATGAAACCAATAGAAAAGGACCGAATGATACGTTAAAGTTACCACAATGGCTGTAAATATTATTTTGGAGCCCTCCAATATAGTTAAAAATGGCTTTTCAGACTTCCGTATGATAAAAACATTCTAGCCGGGCACGAGCCAAACCACGATAGGAGGCTCTATTGAACTTCACTACAGACATTTAATCAATAACATTATAGGGTCGCCGCTGAATGTCTCCGGTCCAAGCAGCACTACGAGAACACTGCACTCCAGTTAATATCCCTGCGCGTAGCGGCGATGGAGCTATTGTAGCGCGTGCCAGTGTAATCCTTATAGCACCCGCCATCTCGGTCAATAGAGGAGTAAAACGATTCAGGCAGGCGGACCTCTTAAGACCGGGTCTACTGACCGGTCCCGTCTTACGGTCGTGACGCCGCGCTGCAGCCACAATCCCTGTGCATGTACACACGTGATTAGTGGCGTCAATATTTCTACGTGAGGATATTGCACGACGCTGGGGAGACCGAGACAGAAACGGAGGCAGGACGCCGTGTGGGAACTGCAGTTCAGGGCTGAAGGTAGAGGCTATTCACAGTCACTTCCAATTTGTCTGAGCACCTGCTAAAGTTCTACTTCCATGGTGTTCCTCCGCCTCATGCAAACAGCACCTAACCAAGTCTAGCTGATTACACCAAAGGAACAACGCACCACATTTTTGCGAACTGAATGTAATATTATTTTGGATGTGAATTATATCCTACCAGGCATTACCAACACGCCTATTTTTTCACTGTTTTTATTCATAATAATTATAAATTAAATATTTTAATTCATTTATTAAATGTAAATAATAATTCAATTTAACAAGAAATAAAACGCTTTTAGATTATCTTATGTTAACACACTTACGGANATTAAATGTAAATAATAATTCAATTTAACAAGAAATAAAACGCTTTTAGATTATCTTATGTTAACACACTTACGGAACGCCTGTTATACGTGGAATTTTAGGAAACAACCAAACACGTCCTACGTGGGTTGATTTGTCAATCTTTTGATTAAAATAGTGTGAAGAAACAGTGGATTGACTATAACAACACCTGGCAACGAGCTTCAAAGATGGGACATAAGGCGACCGTCGCGTTGCTCTTGAAGACCGACGTCGAATAAGACACCCGGCTGCTGCCACGCCGAGAATAGAACACAGATAGCAGTGGTTCGAGGTCAGTGCACTAGACACTCGGCCATCGCGGCCACGCAGAGAAAAGGAGAGTGTGCGTGTAGCCCCAGAAAGGTGCTTCACGGCATAGACTAAATATGAGGTGGATCGATTTTCGCCTGCGCATGTCCCCAACATTGACTCGTCAATTGCCAATACGAATGTTAATGACACATGTTCAACACTCATAAACGTGCTTGTTTACGTCTTCAACTTTCAACACACCAGCCTTTTTATATGAATAAAGTACTTTCACTAACTTAATTACACGCTAGTTTCCATAAAAGTATCAGAAGAAATATAATATAATCTCCAAGCATTTACGCACGTAGTCGGTGTTCTAACCTTAAATCTTACCCACGGTTGTTTTTGATAGTGCTATTGCCAGTAACACAGTTCGATGTTGGAAGACGGATAGAAGCTTTTGCGCAGCTCGTGTGCGCTTTTTTCAACATTCCCTCTATGCCAGCAATTCTGAAACTTTGTT
The DNA here is from genome assembly GCA_002778355.1 of Clitarchus hookeri. Lineage (NCBI taxonomy): Eukaryota > Metazoa > Arthropoda > Insecta > Phasmatodea > Phasmatidae > Clitarchus > Clitarchus hookeri. Next base: position 177,317 of record NQII01005544.1, read on the forward strand.
TAGTAAATCCCTGGGGGTCTTTGAACTTATAATCTGGGCTCCGCAACTGAAACTGATATACTGNCTGAAACTTTGTTTAGTAAATCCCTGGGGGTCTTTGAACTTATAATCTGGGCTCCGCAACTGAAACTGATATACTACATTTTACTCACCATAAAAATGTCGCAGTTATGCTCTAACTGTGTATTTTTTTTTATTATTGAAGCTGGCTTTTGAAAATTTTATTATGAACTAAACATAGATCGTAAGAATTTGTAAAGTTAAAATACATATAGGTTGCATATATTGAAATATTTTCCTAGTTTCAATTAAACAAACAGCTGGGACACGGTTAAATTTACATCATATCCAAGGGGTATTCGAAATAAAGAAATACAAAAGCTCTGCTTTCTAAGTCTGCCGCCACATAGTTTAAATGGGAAATAACTGTTAAAGAGAAGTTCCTTTACAATAGTTATAAGTTAAATTAAACTTTTGAAAACAAAAACAAAATATGCTACGTGATATTTGTAAAGTAATGCTGCCACGTTAAAAATATGCCGTAACTTTTTGTGTAAAATATTATTTTCATAATATTGTACATTCAAATTTACACAAAAGAATTATGAACAAAATTTTGTGAACATTTATTAACATTGCATTACACTATGAGAACGTTGCATTGACTATCTCTGTTGTTTAATACAGTTAAATTTAACTTTTGTACACCGAGAAGGAATTTCTTAACATTGATTACCCATTTGAACACTTTGGCTGCAGACTCGGTGGGCGGGGCCACCTGGAGCTATTCGCCACACCTGAGGCCGAGAAGCGCGGGAGCGGTAAGGGCTACACTGCCATGCGCATCAAGTGCGTCACAGCCTCTACGCGGTGCACAGTGTTAACGTCACGCTGCGTGTTTCTATTGTACTTAAAGAGGCGAGCGTAACATTTTTTTGGAGCAATGAATGTGAAAATGTTCAACCCAGGACCCATCAGTATTTTTTGTATGTCTCTGTCTGATGCTCTATTTTGAGATGCACTGCTTGGAGGAAAGGTGATTTTAATTGGAGTGGTTAGAGTGTTCTCAAATGGTGTTGATAATGCGCGTGGCGTTTTGGAAGCTCTCAACAACATTCGTTTATCAGCACATTGACCGCACGTTTAATGGTTCCGTGGGGAAACGTGTATTTCAGACACACGGCAACGCAGTTTAATCTCTAGGTGGGAGTGTCCCCAATAGAAGAACCTTCTCCAGCTTAATAGGATTCTTGGTTTACTTGCTTGTTTGCGATTCTTAAAAAGAAAATTCCGAAAGTACCCATATATTCGACTAGGTATTGACCTTACACGACAAAACAGGTATATCGACTGGACCACGAACTCGTATTTTCGGCACAATATTGATTTTACCAAATTATTGGTTGAGTTAAAATGGAGACTTAATTATCAGTTCGTAGTTCCTTTGTCGTGTCTGTACTGGAGTAGCAAGTCGATAAATGTTTGTATATGGGAGTAGTTTCGGAATTTAACTGTTTGAAAATACAAACAATACAGGAAAACCAAAAATCCAACATGGCACGGAAGGTTTCCTTTAAGGCTGTTACTTGGTTCAAAAGCAGTGAAAATTTGGTATAGAGAATTGCATGTTAATGAAATTCGCTTTATGGAGTTCCTTTTAAAGATAGATATATATAATACCAGGGAATTTTTGAGCATAAAAAAATGAGCTTCATTGCTATCAAAGTATTTTGTGAAATTAATGTATAGCCTGTTTCCTGGTAAAATCATACAATTTAATAAATAAATAAAAAGGCACTGAAAAACAAATTGTTATATTTGCGTCGATACAGAGCTTCAGAGTATCATTTCTCAATCTGAGGTCATTGTTTCAAATTTATATCATCAAAATTAATTTACAAAAACCGTTATTCATTAACATTTATTTCCCTATGCAAGAATCTTACTGCTTCCAAACCAGGCAACAGCCTTAAGCCTTCCGCCTACCTGGAACTTTTTCAAGCGTTTGTGGTCTAGAAGCGTTGGAGCGATAAGGACGACACTGCCACGTGCATAAGGTGTTCCATAGCTGCTAAAAGCAAGGCTCTGAGTTGTGCAGTGTTCTAGACGCACTGCGTGTACTCAACAGCACTCGTTTGAAATGTGTGTTCTTTTCGTTGATCAGCACATTGGTCGCACGTTTAACAGTTTCGTTGAAAAACGTGTATTTAAAACACGCTGCAACGCACTTCAAGCGCCAGGTTGGCGAGACCCTTAAGCACCTCAGCTCTAGTGACACACCCCAGGGTACGGAAGACCACCGTCCCCCAGTGCAGACAGTAGCTCGACAAACGTTGCCTGCGAGCATTGTGTTACGCCTTTGTGGCGGGCAACCCGCCTCGCGCCAGCGTGTCACGGGGGACGGGTTCCTCCACGTCCCCAGGCGTCAGGTTCTCTCACCGCGCAGCCGCCGAGATTAACTGCGCGTTCCCAGTCTCTTGTTCGCGGCGCATTGTGACGCATTTCGCAACTTCCACGCCGGTTACACACACCCGCAACTTCCAACATCTTGCCCCTCCCTTACGGCAACTCTTGCCGCTACCACAAGTTTCCTGTAACAGCCATGAAATATAGCTTTAGTCCTGGTCCCGCAAGGAAAAAAATGCAGATGTGTCATCTATCTTCTACTCCACAAAAACATTTTGCACACATATTTCCTAAAGTGATTCATAAACTATGACGTTGGAACATATATTTTGGATCGTTTCAGCACCCCTTCATTACACTGAAGTTCATACACATGTGGAAATAAACCACAATGTTTGGAGTGGTGTTGTTTTGGGCGGATCTTAACATCGGAGGCTTAGCAGCCGATGTACCACATTTTTTCTGCGTTCAAGACTTCAATAGCCATATATCTCAATTGTTTAACAAATCTTACCATTTTGCAGCAGAGACGAAAATACTAACTGTGCATGCGTGAATACGTATATTTTATCGTACACACATAATTATATCTTCGTATATACATACATAATATTTACATTCATCCATGCACTTATGGACATAATTACATTATAACATAAATGCATGCGTACGAACATATATACATACTTAAATTCGCGCGCAAGCATCATTAGAGCAGAATTAATACCCACAGAATTTAAAAAAGTTCCAAAATTTAAAAATTATTTCAGTTTTCTTTTTAAAAGTAGAGAAGAATTATAATTATAATATTTTATTTAAATTAAATTAACACGCTAGTATTTTTCAGAATATTATAAAAACTTTTGGTAAGGAGAGAATAAGTATTTGTAAGAAAAACCGTTAAATGTAAAAATGAGCACACAGATCGGGTCAACGCAAATCTTCTTGAAGCACAAAATAACCAATTTGTGACTCATTATGTATGAAGGAAGGAACATCTTGATGAGAGAAAATTAACTATTTTACTGTCCTCAATGATATCCTAGCTGTAATTACTCTAGCACAGGCGAGCGCGGTAAACTGCGATAAAATTATATTCTGCCTCCCATTAGATATAAGTCATTCAGGCTTGAAGAGCTCTCTTTGGACTCACCTTTTGGAGTGTCGAGATTTAGTGTTCAAATTTACCATAAGAACCCCGTTCCTGTGTGGTTATTAACCATAAGAACACCGTTCCTGTGTGGTTATTTGCTACATAAAATAATCACAAGATGCGCACATTGAGTTGAGTTTAAAAGTTGTTGTCGTCGCTTAGAACGAGGTTTTGGGCGCCGATGAATGTGAAGTGGAGTAGAGATGGAGCAAAGGTGAAATGCAGGGAGGAAACGGGACTACTCTGAGAAAACCCGTTTGCAAAATCAACGTCATTCGCAGTTTCCTCATGTGAAAAGCTGGGTAACATCTCCGGTAGTCAAACCCGGTTCGCCTTGGTGGGGACGAGTTTTCTGACCACTTCACCGCCGTGTCCCCGCAACTAAAGAGAAATACATTCAGTCACCAACGAATAAAAGTTTTCTAGTGTAAATAATGAACTAAGTCATGACCGATCACCACTAACGAGATTCCACTGCTGGTACCAGAATTGCTTACAAATTTAAAATAGAGACCTGACTTGGAATTTAGCGGACATAATCGGTGACGAGATGGGTGCAGCCTCAAATTATCCGTATCGTCAAATAAAAAAAAATTGAAATCATACTAAAAAAAAAAATGTTCAAGTACACTCACACGTAAAATATTTTGAGATTATTTATTCCAAAAATGTAGTTCATCATTCGGGATATATAATTTAATATGTAGAAAAAATTTCAGTTCTCAGTATTTTGTAGTGTCCCCGTAGAGAAAATAAATAATTAAAATATACGTATATTGGAATACAACAGTGTTCTTTAGAAGTTCATTCCGCGAAAAATATTAAAATGTGCAAGATATGTATAACATTTCCCGGGACCCTTTGTACAAGTTACACAACACCCGACATTAAAATAATATTTATAGCTCTTTTTTTTTGTTTTTCCGAGAAAAATAATTATTTAGAAAATTTATTTGTATAACGTTAATTAAAATCGCTATCCTCTTTTGCAGGAAAAATCATCTAATGTTTGTGTATTCATATCATTATAACTGAAAGAGCTGAAATAATTGAAGAGTTTTTAATATTTAAAATTTTTAAGTATTGCAAAATAAAAAATTCATCAACGTATGACATAATAGAAGAAATATTTTTTGGGTTATAGGACGAAATCGTTTAATATCTTCGAGAAAAATATTTTAACTATAGGTGAGAGCGGAATAATAATGACAGTCAAACTAAATTATAATATATATGCTGGTTCTGATAGCCGTCTTCTCTGGCCTAGTTGGCAATTTTGCCAACCTACGGTTGGTGAAGTCATGATCTAGTACACCAAACAATAATCATATTTTAATTTCATAGGATGTAGTTTGATCTTATCATCAAATTACCTTCAATTATCACGCTATCTCTCAATAGTTGCGTTATTAAACAATTAAATATTTGCGTTTCTGTCAGTTTAGGGTGCCGGTCATGCAAAAGTTATTATTTTTTGTGTGTACGAAATACCACTCAACATGTTAACATTACTTTCAAGTACTACATCCTAGTGTACACAAATTATAGTGCATAGTTTTTGCATCGTGCCATGTAAAAATCATAATTTAGATGTTTTTCGACGTAGAAATAAAATAAAAGAAAACATTTACAGAAAATTTAAGAAGAGTTACTGAAAGTCATATATAAATTTTTTTACAGTATACATAGCAAAATTTATTTTAAACATTACAGACTCCTGCAAATCAAATTTAAAAAAAAACCCTACATTAAAAAAATTAAAAAAAATGGCAGAACGTTTTATAGCATCTATTTATATATTTCTTGATGTAATACACGGCCTCTTATTTCAAAATATTTTATCTCATTTCGGTGAGTTAGTTTTTATAATTTGTACATTCCAAAAACCTTAAAATTGTGATTTGCAGATACAATTCTGCAAAATAATTATGCGATATAATTAGTTATGCGAGGAAATAGTAGTTTTGAGTTATGTCTGTGAGATGAAAAGCATTCAGTACAAATGTAAAATATCGGTATTTTTTGGTTGCCTTAACGTTAAGTATGGTAGACATTTCCTCCACCCGTTTGGCCCTATGCTGCAGGTCGGAGACGTTCACGTCACGATCCTGTCGCAGTAAACCGATGTTCCACAGGTGGCATCTTAGCCTTCCGTCGAGTCCCGGGGCTGTGGAGGATGCAGTTCATCCATCATCCTAAAGCCCCGCCGCTTGCACAGATCATAAGGGAAGTGTCTCGACGACGTCTCGGGACAGCTCTCTCGAGGCCGGCGTCCTCTCCTGTTGGCGGAGACGGTCCTTGTCGACGACGTCACTTGGGCCATCGCTCCCCACTGGGTGTTAGTTACGAGGAATAGGCTATGTTTGTAATCATTCCGGCTGCTCATTTAACATTATTACACGTTTATGCTCGTATCCTCATGTTACTCATCCGTATAGACAATTTACACTCGGCAAGCTATGGAGTTAACATTTCAGCTACATAATGCCAACTTTCTTACAGAAATATTCACGAAGAATGCATAATAAAGTGGAAAATNGCAAGCTATGGAGTTAACATTTCAGCTACATAATGCCAACTTTCTTACAGAAATATTCACGAAGAATGCATAATAACGTAGTCTTAACGAAACTGGTAATATGCCGTTGTTTAGGAAACAACTATTAATATAATTAGTTTACAGAATAAGGACACTTANTCTTAACGAAACTGGTAATATGCCGTTGTTTAGGAAACAACTATTAATATAATTAGTTTACAGAATAAGGACACTTAGTGAAATACTACATTTTTCTCAAATAATTATAGTTTAGGTGTTACTAGAACTATCATTTTATTGCATATTTAGAACAAGCAAAATGCTTTAATTTTTTAAAATATTGTATTATTGTTTCTTTGTGATGACGGACGTCAAACGAGTTAAAATTGTGATGAATTTTGTTCCTTTTATAATTATTGTGATATTAATAACTCATGTTCTTCCGTTGAACCACAAATGTTGAGGTGTCACATGGAAATATGGAAATTTTAATACAAAATTATTAAATGTCATTGAAAAACATGCCGAATTAAAATTTTTCTAAACCTCCATAAGCTGTTTTTTTAATGTCGCATGGCATGCACATGTATACATAGGGAAATAATAAAAAAAATTATAACTCAAGTTTTTTTACAGAATATAACATCTACCTTAAATGAAAAGTTGAACAAATAAATAACTTTTAATGTAAACTTTATGTCCTGAAGATTCCTTACCTACAATATATAGTTTAAATTCTCCATATTGTCTAAACATAGAATGTTTGTAAATACATGCTGCGTGAATCTGTTTACCTATTTAGAAACTGTCAGTATTATCATTACACAAACCTTAAAAATCANGTAAATACATGCTGCGTGAATCTGTTTACCTATTTAGAAACTGTCAGTATTATCATTACACAAACCTTAAAAATCATATCATAAAAATCGTAAAAAAAATCTGTTGTAATTTTGATGTTTATCACTGGTATTTAATATCAATTATGACCGATAAGCAATAACACATTTAGTAATAACTATAGTTTAGTATGTAAAAACAATTCGGAGACATTCATATTTTCAAAGATGCTTAAGTAATTTTAAAATACGCAAACAATAAAAAATAATATAGTTTCTAGNCGCAAACAATAAAAAATAATATAGTTTCTAGAATTTAATAAATCCACATTCGTTAGCTGACAATAATGTTTGAAGAAGTTAAGAATTTCTCTAAGTGACAAAAATATTTGATGCTTACGATCATAACAGTCATTACATATATACGAAAATTTAATTGAAAATAAATTATATTAGAAATTCGTAATACCTAGCCCCACTACAAATATGGCCATGTTGCTTCTCTAGTAAATTCTAATACAAATTTAATTTCTCATAAACGTTGATTTTTTTTTACATACCTGTCCGGCAGGTGTCTAATCGGTACAAGCGGCAACTTAAATTAAGACTGGCATTACTGTATGTCTGAGGTGGAGTACCATTCAAAACCTACCTACATCGCTTCAATATATCCAGTGCCATTATTATACTTATGCTCTTGCAATTTAATTCATTGCTTTCTCAGAACAATACTGCCAAAAATATAGCTGAATTTGTCAAGGACCTTGAAGCGATCTCAAATTGGTCTACTGAAAACCGACTAATAATAGGCACATATGAATCACAAGGTCATTTGTCCGGTAGCAATTCGTTTTCATTCATCTCTCTTGCTACCGAAATTACAAAAATTGTTATGGGCGAAACAAGAATTGAAAAAAACATGGTTGTAAATCATTTGTGTCTCACTTCGACCAGTATATCATATGGTCGCAGTATGTTGCAAATGTTAGCAAAAAAACGCAAGGTAAATAACATTAAATGAAACGTCTCATAATGAAGCTGCCAAGCCGCACTATAAATATATGTATAAACATATATGTACATGTGAAAGGTACTCATTTTCTTTTTTTTTTTAATTGCTGTGATGTAGTTTTCAATGACTTCACCGGCGAACTATCACATAGGCCTACATTGCAGACAATTACAGACTTAAGCAGTCGTTTTATTGGACATTACAGCACGAGGTAGCGTATATCTTTACTACGAAAAGTTACCATGTCTACGAGTCGATGAAAGGGGAAAAATTTACAAGCTTACTCTTACTGGGAAAAGTACTCCATTTTAAACCTGCGTCTTATACGGCTGAAAGTTTTTACCGCCTGAAGCCCCTGTTTAATCTAAAATTATTCTTATTGTTTCCTGTGGTTTGTTGAATGACAAGTAAGCGTCGTCTTAACTTCGTGATATGTAAAACTAAGCCGTTAAATAAATTAAATGTAAATACATTTTTTACAAACAAAGAAATAATTTTTTTACGAAAAATTATTTTCTTTGTTACAATTTACTTCTTTAGTTTGATTTTACGTATTTCATTCCTTAAATTTAGAGAGAAACATAAAGTTTGTATAAAGAATCTAAGCCCCAGTGANGTTTGATTTTACGTATTTCATTCCTTAAATTTAGAGAGAAACATAAAGTTTGTATAAAGAATCTAAGCCCCAGTGAGAGCAGCAAGTTGACCTGTGGAATACAAAAGGAAGTTTACACTATTTTCGTACTCTATTTAAGGTATTTTTATTAGCTGTGCGAGTTTACTGAAGGAACTAGTAAAGTTGAGGTGTTCTGCTTTGAGTACAATTCCGTGTTTTCAACCAGAATTCACGTTGCACCCGGCCGCCGCTATGTCTTTGGTGTGAGCAGGGGGGGGGATGATCGACAGCTGGCCTTAACTAGCGTCACCGCCCCGCCCCACACCGTTCTGGTGGAGTCGGCGGTGGCAGGCTATTGCATGAATTTTATGGTAATCTCCTCTGTTGGGCAGCTCGGTGTGGGAAAAAGATTCTGGGTCAGGACGCCTGCCACTATAAATACAATCTCAGTAGGAGGGTCGATAATGTGCGAAAGATTGTGACAAACGAGTATGTTTCCGGAAGGGACGCATGAGAGTGCGTGAGTGCTGCGGAGTGTAAGTTATCCCACGAGTNGTGCGAAATATTGTGACAAACGAGTATGTTTCCGGAAGGGACGCATGAGAGTGCGTGAGTGCTGCGGAGTGTAAGTTATCCCACGAGTAGAGTGCGGCTGCGCACGTGAGCAATCGGCCGCTCCAGAACGCTCCAGACAGAAAAGACTGGCGATATCTGGACTGAAACAAGGTAGGACTGGATGGACGAGTGGTACAGACTTGATTACAAAAACTGAAACTTTAATACCTCTATCCCTTGAAGAACCGGGCTAAATAAACAGAATTTGAAAGACTGTAAGGTTACTTTATAATGTCTAAATAATTTTTTTTAATAATGATAATGTTTATATATACAAAACATGATTTTTCGCTACTAGGTTCAGCATACTATGTGTAAATAATAGTACATAAGTACTTTTTGTTGTTGTCGGTTTCTTGTTAAATATTTTTTTGTCTGTAATGCAATACGAATAAGACAAACAGCAATTAAATAATTCAAATTCTTTAATTATTTGTATCCGAAGCTACAAGGCGGTTGAAATGTCCACAGGCAAAAGGAGCGAAATGTCGAATATTTTTGTTATTTTCGACGGTAATGAACACGAAAGCGTCAGGTATGACGAATGATGCTAATAAACGAGCATGACTCAAATTTTCACATCTCATATTTGAAGAGATGTAGTCCTGTGGAGGAAGCAATCTTCGCTCGAACTCTCACTCTGGTATGCAAGGACATTCCTTGGTGCTGTACACATTCCCATGCAGCCCACGTTGCCAAATATTGAAGTCGAACACATGGAAACATGTTTGAGATAAGCGGGGTCATTCATTCATACTCCTCTTTTAGTGATGCCACTATCTTACATATATTTTCTCTCCAGAATTTCAGAAGAGCAGGGCAGGTGGAGGCTGTATTACAAAAGTTTGGAATCCCGATTTCAGAAAGCACTGTTATTTCTGTAATTTACGTAATTTAGGGAGAGTTTAAGTGCTTTTATAAATTTCGTGATAAAGTAAAAAATGCCGTTATAATAGGTAAGGTACCAAAGCCATTTTTCATATATTTATAAATACAGATTTAAAATCGTATGTTTTGTTGAGAAAATATGCTATAATTTGTTGTGTATTTTTTCACTACAGCCAGTAAATATACGTACTTTACGGGAGGCAATGTTACACGAACAATGTTACTTGTAGTCAAAGTTTTTCATTACTTATGACGAAACTTTATTACGAATTACATTTTCGATAAGTACAACATTTCTTCGTTTGTGTTTGGTCAGTTGGACGTAGAACTCAGCCGATTATGGCAAGGCAGAGCCGTCTCTAACGATTATCTCACCCCAAGCTCACTATAAAAATGTTGCTTTTCTTAGTAGGTTTCACGAGTACTACTGGAAGTATGTACTGGACTTGCTCACATGTGCAATTAACTTTCACCAGGACCGCATTGCACTTCTTCAGCCAGTGTGAACATAAAGAACAGCAGAAAGGCAGTCCTCCACTTAAAACAACTGTTTTTCAAACCACATTCATCACTATTTATTCAGGCCTATCCCCTTTGTAGGTGACTGAGCAAGAAGTATGACATGTTCCTTCATTATGGCGGAGGATTTTTTTATGTTGTTTATGCCGAGTTTCCACCTCACTTTGTTAGTTGAACTAGCTTAGGGAGGAATCCTATTGTTCTATTAGAAGTCGTTTCTTCCCAATCTGTAGCGATTCATGCTCTCGGCGTATCGTAAATGCCGCGGCCATATGCACGTGCCCCAGTACTGAGACGTTTTAAGGTCCGACCGTATTTAATAACTAGAATGGAGATTGGAGAGATATGGACTGCTCTTGACATCGAGGTCTTGAGAGCCGATGAGGGTGAACTGAAGTGAGGAGAGCATGGCGAAGAACCAGAATGGACANCAGAATTTGAAAGACTGTAAGGTTACTTTATAATGTCTAAATAATTTTTTTTAATAATGATAATGTTTATATATAGAAAACATGATTTTTCGTTACAAGGTTCAGCTTACTATGTGTAAATAATAGTACATAAGTACTTTTTGTTGTTGTCGGTTTCTTGTTAAATATTTTTTTGTCTGTAATNATAATAGTACATAAGTACTTTTTGTTGTTGTCGGTTTCTTGTTAAATATTTTTTTGTCTGTAATGCAATACGAATGAGACAAACAGCGATTTAAATAATTCAAATTCTTTAATTATTTGTATCCGAAGCTACAAGGCGGTTGAAATGTCCACAGGCAAAACGAGCAAAATGTCGAATATTGTTGTTATTTTCGACGGTAATGAACACGAAAGCGTCAGGTATGACGAATGGTGCTAATAAACGAGCATGACTCAAATTTTCACATCTCATATTTGAAGAGATGTAGTCCTGTGGAGGAAGCAATCTTCNTCTCATATTTGAAGAGATGTAGTCCTGTGGAGGAAGCAATCTACGCTCGAACTCTCACTCTGGTATGCAAGGACATTCCTTGGTGCTGTACACATTCCCATGCAGCCCACGTTGCCAAATATTGAAGTCGAACACATGGAAACATGTTTGAGATAAGCGGGGTCATTCATTCATACTCCTCTTTTAGTGATGCCACTATCTTACATATATTTTCTCTCCAGAATTTCAGAAGAGCAGGGCAGGTGGAGGCTGTATTACAAAAGTTTGGAATCCCGATTTCAGAAAGCACTGTTATTTCTGTAATTTACGTAATTTAGGGAGAGTTTAAGTGCTTTTATAAATTTCGTGATAAAGTAAAAAATACCGTTATAATAGGTAAGGTACCAAAGCCATTTTTCATATATTTATAAATACAGATTTAAAATCGTATGTTTTGTTGAGAAAATATGCTATAATTTGTTGTGTATTTTTTCACTACAGCCAGTAAATATACGTACTTTACGGGAGGCAATGTTACACGAACAATGTTACTTGTAGTCAAAGTTTTTCATTACTTATGACGAAACTTTATTACGAATTACATTTTCGATAAGTACAACATTTCTTCGTTTGTGTTTCGTCAGTTGGACGTAGAACTCAGCCGATTATGGCAAGGCAGAGCCGTCTCTAACGATTATCTCACCCCAAGCTCACTATAAAAATGTTGCTTTTCTTAGTAGGTTTCACGAGTACTACTGGAAGTATGTACTGGACTTGCTCACATGTGCAATTAACTTTCACCAGGACCGCATTGCACTTCTTCAGCCAGTGTGAACATAAAGAACAGCAGAAAGGCAGTCCTCCACTTAAAACAACAACTGTATTTCAAACCACATTCATCACTATTTATTCAGGCCTATCCCCTTTGTAGGTGACTGAGCAAGAAGTATGACATGTTCCTTCATTATGGCGGAGGATTTTTTTATGTTGATTATGCCGAGTTTCCACCTCACTTTGTTAGTTGAACTAGCTTAGGGAGGAATCCTATTGTTCTATTAGAAGTCGTTTCTTCCCAATCTGTAGCGATTCATGCTCTCGGCGTATTGTAAATGCCGCGGCCATATGCACGTGCCCCAGTACTGAGACGTTTTAAGGTCCGACCGTATTTAAAAACTAGAATGGAGATTGGAGAGATATGGACTGATCTTGACATCGAGGTCTTGAGAGCCGATGAGGGTGAACTGAAGTGAGGAGAGCATGGCGAAGAACCAGAATGGACANTCTTGACATCGAGGTCTTGAGAGCCGATGAGGGTGAACTGAAGTGAGGAGAGCATGGCGAAGAACCAGAATGGACAGGCGGGGGAAATGGGAAATTCCTGAGAAAACTTGCCTACTAGTGGCATCGTCTGGCGCTATCCTATTGGCGAAAATCCAGGAACGACCGCCAGGAATCGAACCCAGTTTGCCTAGGTGGGAGGCGAGTAGTNAATCGAACCCAGTTTGCCTAGGTGGGAGGCGAGTAGTCTCACCACTACACCACCACCGCCCCTTCGAAAATTGAAGTTTGACTGCTGTCGGTATCTATTTTCACGTAATAGATAAAACATTTTTGTTATCACTGAAGTAGAACTGCCCTATTTGCTGCAAAAATAAAGCATATTATTCTTTATTTTAATATATTTCAAATTTTTTATTGCGTTAAGTTATAAAACTACGTATTGGCACACTACTTTACTCTATGCTTCTTGAAAAGTAGCTTTTGGTTACGTAGTTCGCAAACAAACCAAATTGGGTTTGAAACTATTAAAAATATGGCGACAACCGTAAAAGTTATATAGAATATTGGGCCTGCATCATTTATCTAGTTACAATATAGCTGTAGTGACTTTTAGAATAATTTAGATGAAATTCTATATAGTAATTGTTTGCTATCGAACGATTAATTAAGTTATACGCTAGTAATGCTGCAAACATGTATTTAAGACTATTAATAGCAAGACAATCTTTGGGAGAGCTTTGAATTTTTTTTTGCTACTGTGTCACATTTAAGAGACCAAATTTATTGAATGCACGGCACTTTAGGGTTTTTGGGACTGAATAAAAACGATGTATGGAATCATTCTCATGTTCTGCAATTCTCAATCCAAGGAGTGTTTAATGAAAATTCCAGCAATTTATTGGTAATTTATTATCAAGTAGAGAAATAACCCATGTTGGTATTAGGCATATTTCTACTGTTACAGATTTTGTTTCTTGGTATAATTTGTAACGGTATCTTAATGCTTAATGGGCAAATACGAGTAGAGTGTCAGACGTTAATTCTTTACAGTGAAGAATGTTTTGGACGCTTAAAAGTTTAAATTTGCGTAGCTTCACAATCATGGAAATACAAACTGTGATGTCTTACAAAGCCGTAAACCTTTGTGCCAGCGAGACGACTAAGAAACACATAACATTTACCGTAGAAAAAATCATAATTCCTCTCAATTTAAAGCGAATTGTTAACGGAATGTTTATACAATTACGTTAATATCGAAATCTTTCTCGTTTCCAAAACGGTCAATCAGTATAGCAAGAAAACCATGTAATAAAACTAATGCAAACACATTTCCCAAACTCCGATGCCCATTTGCCGTGTGTTGTGCCACGTGGACGAAGTAGGCGGAAAAATAAGCGGTAACTCGAGGGTCCCCAACCTACGCTTCTCTGTCTCGGAAAACAGAGTTCAGCCAAGGATAGGAGGTTGCCAGGCAACGCGGTATTCTTATGCTCCCGGCCACACGCCCGTACGGTCTTCTGACGACCTGCACATCTTTCTCTTCAAATGGCCTATTTTGTTACTTAGCTTTTGAGCTGTTTTTACACGAAGCTCGCAGAACTCGGTTATGACCATACTGTAGTACTATTGGTCAAAAGTATGTAGAAGGGGTGGAGGAAGCATTCACGGCATCGGCTGAAGGAAGGGACGTGTGCAGTAGCCAATAGGCGCCGTACGGGCGTCCGTCGATACGGTCTTCGTGTGCTCCCACACGGTGATGGTGCATTTGGCGCGCGTGGCAGTCTCGCCCTTATAACTCCCGCGAATCTCGGTCTCAGACGCGGAAAACAACTACAGATAGGTGGACCCCAAAGCAGCAGAAATAAGAATTAATGAGTTGAGAGACCTGAGAGGACTCAGAGGTAACCCCAATACTACGCCACTGTCTGCCTACACTTATCACATATGATTTCTTATTTGAGAAAATTTCCCCTGACTTTCCTGGCCAGGAATCGAACCTGAGTCCCCAGCGGACGGATTCTAATATCGAACCACTGAGCCAGCTGTGTTTCCATCTCCTAATAGGCTTACACTTATAATAAGGCGAAATAAAACCTACGAAATGATTATTAAAAAATACATTGTTTTGTTCTATACATGGTTTTTATAGGTCTCACAAGTTTTAAAATAAATTAATATGCAAATATGAACTCTTTCAAACTATAAAAATTTATAAAGGTGTGTAATTATGGGATGAGAGTTCGTCGGCGGATTCTATCGTCGGCGGATTCTAAAGTGTCTCCTACGGAGAGGGGTACTTTGAATTCTAGATGACGTTTTCTCAAATTGCTTTAAAATATTCGCCGACACACTTCCGCAGCTGTAAGCTGGTTTTCCGTGAAGGTAATTATGAAGCAAACTTACGTTTAATGAGGCGAGCAAACATGTTTGCTCGCCTCATTAAAAACTTTGTCCTTGCGTACGACGTTATAAGCGCAGGATCCGAGTAGCGAGGCAGTACGAGTTTCGTTCTTTTACCAAGAAATTAAGGGGGTTGAACACAAAAAAAAATCATTATTTTTTTCTTGTAAGAAATACCGCGCAACCTGTAGACATAACTCGTGAGTTCTCATTCCTAGCATAATAAAATTTTATACCGCTTATTTTTTGCATAGTTACCTTTAAAAATCATAATTTTGGTGATTTTTTAAGGTACAAATAAAATAAACTAAAACTCTTACGGAAAATTCAACAAGGCTAATGGAAAAGGAAAGTCATCGTTCATTTTAATTAAGGCAGGCATGCTAAGCAAATTTTTGTTTACAAAAATTATAGAGTGCTAAAAATTAAAATATGCAAAAATTTCCTTAATTTAAGTAATTTGTTTAAACAAGGAGAAAATTTCATAGCGTGATTTTAAATATTTCTTGTAGTAACTAATGGTATGTTATTTCAACGTGAATTATTTCAATTCAGTAGGTGAGTTAGTTTTTATTATTTGTACGTTCCAAGAACCCTTAAATTGTGATTCTGACATGCCATAATGCAAACATTATGCTGTCTTAATATTTTAGCTAGGAAATAACACTTGTGTATAATTTATACTTGTTGAATATTATTTCGTATAATTAATAATCTTTTCGTGGCCAGCAATCACCTTTAAGTTAAAATTTGTAGTCGCTTGAGGCGAATAGCATCCAAATGTAGAATAATTAACCATTTTATGAAACTACAAATAGTTTTTTGAAGAAAATACTGACTGATTAAATCGTATTGTTATAACGTGGAATGTTCGTTTATGGTATGTATTTCGTTCCAATTCACTGAAAAATTTATATAACATTAAAATATGAGACTACGAATACCGCATCTTAGTGTAGTGTTTACAAAAAATATATTTAGTGTGTGTGTACAATCTTTCTCGTGGTTCAAAGGATAGAGTTTTCTGTATTCGCGGGATATCGATTGAATTTTCGCTACCGACAGTCCAACATTTTCACGTTGCTAGTCGGTGTGCCAAACCAACTCAAAATCATCCCGTTTAGTTTCCATGGACGCATTTTTATCATACCCTTGAATATTTAGACTGTAAATTTTCTTCCTAAAGAACTATAGGGCTATAACGAAGATACTTTACTTATAATGCGCGATAGATGTTTTAAAACATTATATCTAACAAAATATGATTTTTATTTCAAACGCTCTAAATAATACATTTTCAACAAATAAATATTTTCATCGAATTTTTTATGAATGTAACTTAACAAGTGAAAGGTGTTAACCATTTCGAGGAAAAGCTTTAAGGTTTAAAAAGGAAATGTTAACATTTATCTGATACATTTAGTGTAAATATGTCTATGAACGTGAGTTCATGTTCGTATTCCACGCATTAATTATTATATTAAGGTTTATTTGCGTGTGCATGTATGCGTTGTCAATGTTATAGTTCTCACAATGAATTATTTAAGGTTAAAAAATCGGCTACGTTAATAAGATTAACCAACCAGCAGTAAAATTGTGATTTTTTTATTA
>NQII01005545.1:1460-18244 GCA_002778355.1 Clitarchus hookeri
GGTTTTATTGCGGTGAAGCCCGGGGTCGTGGGACCTCGGCGTATCTTGGGGCGGCTGCCCAGTGTAGCTGTGTTCGTGCCCTGGTGGCTTCCGTTGCCTCCGGATGCCGCCTGCACGTGCAGAAAACTTGGGTGGCCCGTCTTTGCAGCTGTGAGGCGCGGGATCCTTTATTTGGACACGTTCTCCGCCCTTAATATTTATTGGTGTAGACCGTCGGCAGGCTTCGCTAGCGCATGTGTTCTGGCGGCCAAAATGCCTGGACGCGGGGAGCGTCAAGCCTATGCCTAATTGTGTACGTGAGAAACTTCTAACCGTTAGTATCTCACTCAGTTGATTTCAGTAGAACTATATTCCTGAAAGCCAAATAACAGTACTTTCTCAAATGTGTATACGTTTCTCGAAATCATTGAATCAAGGTCCCCCAATTCGATTCAACTTAAATTATAAAATAGGTGTAAAAAAGCTTCCAAATGCGTAATACTTTATAAATAACTTAATATATTTTATTTTGTGAATTTGGTTTGTTTTAAACTTACAAAATTTTAATGAAATTGTTGCAATAATACATTTTTAACCTTCAAAATTTTGTGTACATATGCGGAGTTTACTGGTTATAAATTTTCGACTGTTTTCTTAAGTGAATGAAATATTTTTCTTTATTTTATTGATTTGAACAATGCGGAACACAGGATGTATAGCTGTAAGCCAATTAACTCAATGTTCAAAATATAACTTTAAGGCAATGTTTTTAAATTCAAAATCTCTTTTGTTGATAGCGTCTCATTTGGCCAATATTCCAATTTTAATAAATTATAATAAAAAAATATAATTCTATTTTAAAAAATTGGTTCAGTACAGGTTTTTAGATTTTTACATTAAATTTAGTGACATAAAAGACTAAAATTTCATTATGTCCAAATTAACATTATAGTCTATTCGCGATTTCTTCACACTCTTTAAATCAAATCTTTGAAAAATCAACCCATGAATGACGATCTTGGTTGTTTCACAAGCGTTTTATACTTGTGTTAACATAAAAGTGCCTTTTTTTTTGTTAAATTGAAATTTTACTAATATTCTATCTATAAATTACACCATTCATATATACTTAATATGAATAAAAACAGGGAGAAAACATGTGTGTACGTAATGCCTAGTAAGAAATAGTTCTTATGCAAAATTATTACATTGAGTGCGCACGAATGATGTGCGTTGTCCCTTTGGTGTAATTTTCCAATCTCGGCTAAGCTATGTTTGCATAAGGCGGGGTAGTATCCTGGAAGTAGAACTTTAGGAGAACTTCAGAAAAGATTAAAGTAACCGTAAATGGACAATGCAAGTAGTATTATCACTATAAGAATTCTCCGAAGGAACTCGCATCGCCAACTGGACGAAATGCCTTAACGTCCTTTAATCTGGGAATTTCACCCGCCTGTATTTTTTTCGCAGCGCCTCGCCTCCTACAGCAGTGGTGATGGTGACCTTAAAGTGAGGAAACTCACGTCGGAGTGGCTAGGGGGAAATGGCTCGTAATGTCGTTTTCCCGTCACATCACCGAATCGTCGGGATTGATCAGGCGACTGGGCGCGAAGCGCAGGAAACTCACTTAGCGCGCAGTGCCTGACGGCCGATCGAGCTGGAGGGCGAGGGGGAGGGGGGGGTTATAAGGACGTTGGAAGCGTAAAAAAAAAAAAACCTGTAGTGGGAGATGTACATGTCCCATCGGTGCCTTGGGTTATGCGTCCCACTTAACGGCTTTACGGGCCAGGTAAATTACGAGCTTTAGATTACAAGTCGCCATTCCACGCTCTTAAGAAATGATTTGA
This sequence comes from Clitarchus hookeri, assembly GCA_002778355.1. NCBI lineage: Eukaryota > Metazoa > Arthropoda > Insecta > Phasmatodea > Phasmatidae > Clitarchus > Clitarchus hookeri. The sequence continues at coordinate 3,287 of NQII01005545.1, forward strand.
AATTTTACCACACCAGTGTATACGTAGTGAAAATTCGTAAAAATTAAAGTGCTTTCTCCCTTATAGTATATTGCAGCATTCCTACGTTTGCTCAGAAAAGAGCCAAATGCGAAGGAAAGATTTCACCTTTGTATAGCAGCGACGCCATACTTTCCTATTTTTGCAGTCTGATATGTGGTATTATTTCTATATTATTAAGAGGTTAAAAACTTGCATTACAGTTAAGTAATTTTACCAGAAAAATTTTAATAGAGCATACGAGAAAGGAGAATTTCTCTTAAAGTGGTTGTTTCTTGGCGAATCTATAATTTTGGGGGAAAAAAGCAATTGCTGGCGTTAAAGGTTTTCTAGTGGAAACATATTACGTTCACGTTTTTTTTTTGTCACTTGACACATCTCAGTACCCGCTGAAAACTCTGAGGTCCAAAATAGAGTTATACCTAGGCGAGACCGCTGCGGTATCCCCTTAGAACAACTTTATTTTGGGTTGTGATCCTGGATAAGCCATGGATATGTGTGCCTTATTCAATTTTCGGTTTATGTTGTTAATGTTTAAGTCACCCCTCCCTTGTCATCTTCACCGATTTTCCTTAGGGCATAAAAGCAGCGGATTAAAATTATCCCCATTTTTGTTCAAGTTACAAACTATAGATATTAGCTGAAAGTTAACAGATTATCTTGTAATATCTGCCTTGTTAATGATTTCTAACAAAAGTTCTCAAAGATTATTAATCATTAACCTGATACGTAAGGTATCCGGGACAACGAAAGTTCATCTCAGTACCACATAGGCATGCATCTAGAAGCTAGGACTAACGATGCCTTATAAAGTACTGTCTACGCCAAATGTTAATATATTAAATTATGCATAAAGTTCAAAAACTTTAACAGAAGCAGCAAGAACAGAAACAAAGAGAGAAAAGGCTACTTATTTTTGACAAATACAGGCTTTTGAATTTCGCTGTATGTTGAGAAATTTAAAATACAAGCATAACATATCCATCAAAGTGTAATAGCATATCCTAAAATTGTAAATACATGGGAGTTGATAGGTTTAATTCCAACTGGGGCTCGTTTTCAAAATATTTAAGTGAAATGAGAGAAGGTAACGGTGCTGAAATCGTCGTGGTTATCTGCGCCGAGAGGTGCCTGTTGCTGACATAACTGGACATGTTCCTGTCGATGCTTGTGTGATAATATGTGCGGTTCAAGGNAGAGGTGCCTGTTGCTGACATAACTGGACATGTTCCTGTCGATGCTTGTGTGATAATATGTGCGGTTCAAGGCAGCGAATTCTATGAAGGCTAATTTCATAACTGTTTGAGTAAATGTAAATCAGGCTTACAATCAAGCGAATTCTCGGTGGCCGCGGACGCCGAAACAGACCCGGGAGTTTTTTGAGATCTACAATCGTCATCAACTCAGTATTAAAAACAGTCGGCAGCCAAGAGGCTCTACTCGAATTGTTGCGAGATGCCACGTCTTCCTCAGAAGACCCACGCAGCAGGAAAACCCTTTCAGACCCACTTCAATTTACGGCTTCAGGTGTTGCAAACAAGAAATGTCATGACGCGTGCTGTACTTAAGTCGACAAATAACTTGTTTCGTTGCCGCAGTCAATGCGCTTCAGGCTGTATGTTCGGCTAAAATTATATGAACCAATTATGACCCAGACTAGTTAAGACTGTTTGCGAATCGTTTACCCACAGGTAAGATCATTGATCATTGAGTTTCGCAGTGTGCAGCACAAATCANTAAAAACAGTCGGCAGCCAAGAGGCTCTACTCGAATTGTTGCGAGATGCCACGTCTTCCTCAGAAGACCCACGCAGTAGGAAAACCCTTTCAGACCCACTTCAATTTACGGCTTCAGGTGTTGCAAACAAGAAATGTCGTGACGCGTGCTGTACTTAAGTCGACAAAACACTTGTTTCGTTGCCGCAGTCAATGCGCTTCAGGCTGTATGTTCGGCTAAAATTATATGAACCAATTATGACCCAGACTAGTTAAGACTGTTTGCGAATCGTTTACCCACAGGTAAGATCATTGATCATTGAGTTTCGCAGTGTGCAGCACAAATAAAAATTAAAATTGCCTACACTTGCGAAATGTACACAATTGTGAACACTGGGTCTGAATGGGATAAGCAGATGCGCNAAAAATTAAAATTGCCTACACTTGCGAAATGTACACAATTGTGAACACTGGGTCTGAATGGGATAAGCAGATGCGCAGAAACCAAACGGCGCCCAGTGAGCCAGACCAAGTTATCATAGTGTAAAAATTTTTAAAAAATCCAACCGTTTTTTCTGAAGCTTAAATTATCGAATGCTGTTCTACAGGATGTAAGTCAAGTACGGCCAGGAGGCTTTAAAGAACTTGATAGTTTTAAGCAATTTCTGTGAACCCTTCTTTATGTGCACAATGTTCTTAGGTTGGGTGAAATACTTCGCTGTCCCGATTTAACTGGAATATAATAGAGCAGTTGTCTCTTAAAATATATTAAAATATCTACTTATGGGTGCAATAAATTCAATTTTGTCTGCATTACCGAATCAGTTAGAGTCTTAAAATATAACTTATTTTATTTACGATTTTTTAATGTGTGTGATTTCAAAATCGTTGCCACGGATTGCCACGAAGTTATTTGCAACATAATACTGAGACTACATTGGTGAAACCATGTGAACAGTTTGACTACCCCAACTTGACCCTTCAGGCGATAAACATCTTTAAAGATGGGAAACCCATGTTATTCGCGCGACAGGAATGAGAATAGCTAAGTTGGGTAGAAGATTCTCGCGAGAGATCTGTACAAACTCTCCTCTGCCCCATGCTGAATCTATGGTTAAACATCCCTTTTGCTTGTTGTAAGCCATGTGTAAATACCTTCAGTCTGACTATGGAAATTGTCACGTAACGATCTGTTCTAGCGTTTCTTCTTTGTTTGGAACTTCCTTATTTATATGTGATGCATTTAATTTACTTCAAGAACGGACCCAACTTAAAGGATGTGTATCCCCACCTCCTATACATACACCTACACACACTAGTTGAAAAGAGAAACATTGGGTGAATGTAATGAAGGTACTATTTGTTTATTTATTTACTTATTGATTCGGCAGTTTCTTTGTTTTACTTTTCTTACGAAGGGGTTCATAAAATATTCCGAATAGGGGCTTTTTTTGTGGTAATTTTTCATGTCAACAAGAATAATTCTTCTTTCCAAAACACCCCTTTCTATTAGTTATGGATCAATCAGAAAATTATTGCTATTAATTAATTAAATACATTTTCAATAATGCTTTAAATTCTTTTTAAATGCTTGTTATCAGCAACAAGAAGAGAAACAGGTTGATAAATTATTATGACAACATATCAGTACTTATTTTAACGAGTAAGTGAGGGGTATAATTTTATTGAAGAAAGAAATTTTAGCCATGAAAGAGATTTTACTTCAAGTTTTTAAGTAAGTGGAATAGGCCAGAGCGAAGGTGCTACAGGTTAGAAATAATATTTCTTCGTGGCTGGACACCGATGTTTCTTGTGAAACTGTATCAAGCCCAGGTACACGTTGCGTGAATATTACCCCCCCCCCCNCCCCCCACCTTTTTTTTCAATATCAAATGTAGTCACCCAAAAAAACATAATCAAGGAGACAAAGGAACCAACTAAAAATTTTAAAATATTTATTAGACACACTACACTACTTCAGAGGTGACAAGAATTTTGTCCAACCATTTTAGGAGAAAACGGAAAGACCGGGAGCAGAAAGTGTGAAGAGTTATTTTGCAGAAGCTACCAGGATCTTGAAAGAGGATATACGAAGAATCAGTATGTCAGAAAATAAGTGCATTCAGTAAACCCCACAACAAGCATCGCTATTACCTACAGACGCAAATCATTCAAAGGTTCGTACATCTTACTTTAGACTACCGGCGGAGACCACCTTCATCCTTTCTACTTTTCATTGAACAACTGATACATAAAAGCAGACATATCAGGCAGACATTTAGTATTCAGAAGTTTCCTGTGAAGTTCCTTTACGTAGCCTATTTGACCATACTTGAAAGAGAATACTGAAAATAATGGAAATATATCCTGAAGAAAAGTTCACCTGAATGACAAGTGCGGATTCGATGGTTCATCGCCTTGAAGTTTGAAGAACCAGCGTGAAATATTGTCAAAGAAGTAAACGAGAGCATTAAAGATTCAACAGCAGCGTTGGAAAGAGACAAGAGAGAAGATGACGATGAAGTAGGTAGTGATATTTCGGCCTCTGACTTTTAGCCTATACAATGTACGAGTAAAAAAGTAACAGTGTAAATGCACATTGTTTTACTTTGTGTTATTTACTGCCGTGTATAATATATATTGTTAAAATTACTCTTTCACAAGTCGTTGGGCTGAACCAGGTTCGTTACGGGATAGAGGTCTTAATTAAATAAAAGAGTTAATTATATTTTCCTAATTTCATTTACAATAACTTCAAACAAAATTCTCTCTCCTTAACGTCTCACATTAAATTGAACCACTTGCCGTTTAAAATTAATGACTTCAATCAATACAATTCACAATGATCTCTAAGAAATTAACGTAATTAAAAAACTAAAAATCAGTCCTAATAGACAGTGTATCAAAACATATTCAATTATTTTACAAATTATATGTCCATATTTGACAGTTCCAATGTTTTCAATAAAGCCCGGTATCACATGCTATTCAGTCCCACCTCATTTTGGTCCATGTCCCACCATTCCGCAATGTTCTAGAGTTCTCCAAGCGCCCTCATGAGCAGTAGCCTTCACTCGTCGGGTTCCACGCCCGCTCGTCTATTCACGCCACGAATACTTCGTCCGCCGTCGTCTCGTAATCTTCCGTTATCGTCCGTCCCTCACCGCACTTGACTTCGCCCCCGCACTCAGCAACATGGCNTATATATATATATATATATATATATATATATATATAGGGTCCTAAGCCATTACCCATAAATGCCGCGTTGCGCCGAGGGTCGGTCCTTATTCCCAGAATATTCTTGCGCATCCTCTACACTTGTCGGCTTTGTGACGCCAGCTGTCACCACTGTCAGAGTCATTCCCCCAGTTGCCTGGGGGGATGGGGAATGGCGACGAGGCAGCGTGCTGCTGGTCTGCTTGGTGGGAGGGGACGGTCGAGGAGATTCCCCCCCCCCCCCCATAGATGGACCGTGTGAGCTGCAGCGCGTAACATTATTTATTACGAGATGTGTGTTTAAAACTAATCTAATTTGATTATACATATATAAGCCTATACACAGTTTGTTTTATAATCGTTTGTGAAATTTTTCATAAAATATGTATATTATTGTATTGCAATGGCAGTTTTGCTGATTCAGAAGAACATGTATAATTATAACCACAAAATATCTTATAAACTATTAAATAAAGCCACTTCAAAGAAATAAAGGCTTTACACACCTGAACGACGACTTTCTTACGCCATGCGTACTATAACTATAAATGTTTTTTTAGTATAACAACTCTGAAGTGTCTTTATTCTACGCATGCTTTCGTTAGGTAGCATTTTTTGATACAAAAATAATATGTTACTGATATCTGATAACGAACATATTTTTTAACTACTGATATATAATCTTTTACTAACAATAATTCAATTAATGATTACCATGTAATGTGACCTCCCTTAATATTCTTAATGTAGTAATCATTAAACAGGTAGCCGCTATAGATCTTTGCAAAGTTGTAGGTAAATGTGGTTAGTTTCTTGCTAAACTTTCCCTCTTACCCATCACCGCTGGTAAGCAAACGATATTTTATAAAATTGAATTATACCAATACACTAGTTTTCCTTCTTATTTATCCACATTTCGTTATAATTATAAACATTTGTATCTAAAATGACAAATTACAAGTAAAACAAATCATATTGTAGGTATACGAAAACTTACCATTCCCCCTCCTCAACGTGTCAGTGCAGAATGAGTCATTCAAATGGAAAAAAAAATAACTACGCACATAAAACTCTGGTTATACCTCATATACGTAATATGGTGCAATAGTAAAGGCAGGAGGAGTTTTGTGCCCCATAATTACTCGATACGACTCTTTGTGAGGCGTTGCGGGTCCTTTGCTAAAGGCTTGTCAACTATTGAAAAACGTCCCTGCCACCACCTGCATGAGTTTAAACGGGCACGCCGACTGGCATGCACCCAGTAAGTAAAGTTGGTAACGACGGAGGGAAAGTAGTTCGATATATTAACGTTGAATTAAAAGTGCTAGTAATAATTTGTGAATACTGATTTTTTTTTTTTGCATTATGTTTTCAATGCATGCAAGTAAAAGAATTAGCAAATTTGTAAAATATTTACTTTTCTAACGATTTCGCGGTTTCACTTCACCGACATATGAATAATGTGATCAGGTACATGGCGATGTTAATTTTACTTATGGCGGAAGGATACACAATGTGCGTGGAAGTAGATCTTAAGCAGGGCTTTCGGAAGTGCCTAGTTTACCGTGAACAGCCTATATAAACGTATTCACACCATTTTACTTAAATGTCAGTTTGCCTAAGGTCAATTTAGAGCAAACTACTACTAATTTAAGTGGATTTTAAGTCACGTGACTTAACGCCAGCTGACCTTCTGTCGTGAAAATTTAGGCCGAGGGAACTTTAAGCCAAGTGTCATTTAGTCTAAGTAAATTTTAGGCCCAAAGTCTTTACTACACCAATAATGATATTCTGTGGTCCAGTATCAGATCAGAATACATTAAGGCAAAACTAATTTTGGACCAAGTAACTCCAAAGAGACGTTCCAGGCTTAATTATTTTACAAGTGAATTTCTGCAATTTTTTGTCCGTGTGAGTTACGCCCTAGTGTGAAGGCTTAGCTAGCAGTAGACACTGATTGTCAAATGACGTTCTGCCATATTCATAGATATTGAGGCTTTCACTTTCTGGTTTACGTGGCTTGGATTAAAAGTACACCGATGGTAAGTGGGAAGGCTTGTTTGAGTCAACAAATGCTTGTTTCTATACGACCAAGCCAAAACGCAATTATCTTATAAAATAATTTGTAAGGTAAGCCAAGTTTTAAATTTAAAAAAAATTTATCGTTTTATAAATTGAACAATAAATATTTTATTTGAACCATTCTTCATATTTGGTCGAAATAATCAGCGTGAAGACCAAATATTTTATTAAATAGCTCTGGCGTGTATGAGTTGACTATATCTAAACAAGCATTTCGTTGGCTTGAATAAAAATATCTTCTCGGTGAACATTTGGCAGTTTTTTTCGCCTGTCGACTTTGTTCTTCTGTTATCATACAATGTGGAAACCAATTCCACTGAACACAACCAGCACATAATAAAAATGTTTGCACCTATTACAAACAACTTCTGGGAAAATAGTTGCAAAATAGTATTTTGCAACACTAAAATAGACATGTTTACAACACACAAATATATGAAACATGCTAAATTAAATACATATGTTCATCTTATANCAACACTAAAATAGACATGTTTACAACACACAAATATATGAAACATGCTAAATTAAATACATATGTTCATCTTATCCAATAAAAATTAAGTGTAAAGTACTCGCTTGTTAAAATACACAGTAACTTTATAGCTTCACAATACGAAATGAAGTAAAATTTTTTGTAATAGCCTCATTGTAGTGTTCCAAACCTGATCATAATAAATAATTCCAAACTTTATTTAAAAAAATTTNCAACACTAAAATAGACATGTTTACAACACACAAATATATGAAACATGCTAAATTAAATACATATGTTCATCTTATACAATAAAAATTAAGTGTAAAGTACTCGCTTGTTAAAATACACAGTAACTTTATAGCTTCACAATACGAAATGAAGTAAATTNTTAAGTGTAAAGTACTCGCTTGTTAAAATACACAGTAACTTTATAGCTTCACAATACGAAATGAAGTAAAATTTTTTGTAATAGCCTCATTGTAGTGTTCCAAACCTGATCATAATAAATAATTCCAAACTTTATTTAAAAAAATTTTTAAACATACTTTTGCTGTATTGCTTTTGTACGCTACTCACGCCGTTCTGCGGCAGGATAAGTAACGATAAGCGGCTCACAGTAACCAACAATTAAAAAAAAAATCCCTGCACGTTCACAGCATATATTTTCTACCGTACACACTGGCATGTGCACCCCCCTGTCAAGTTGGCAGCGAAACAAGTAAAATAATTCTAAATCATGTCGTTACATTGTCAGTGTAATGTTTAAGTATATGTCAAATTAATTTGGTAGTATTTTTCTTTATAAACATCAGAGTACGAATTGGAAAGTTAGTACTGAATTTAGGTTCCCCAACAGTTTCGTATTTTCATTTGGCTGACCCGCCGACAATTTTAGGCGCATGACAATATAAATTTAAAATATTACGGAAGTATACCAAATAAGGAAAAAACTAGATCTTATGCAGGGTTTTGAAAAGTCGTCAATTAACCGCAAACAGCCTCCTTCTTCTTATAAAGAAGAATAAGAAAACGCCGATGTGATATGCGAGGTGGCACGATAACCGTATTGAATATCTCAGAGAAAAAAGGGGCGATATTCTGTGTGGTCACTTACATGTTCGCATTACTGCGTCAAGATTATACTGAAGCGACTACAGGTACATTATTCTTTGAAATTTAATGACAGTGGTAAAGCAAGATTGCCGTGAGTATTTAAAAGGATTTTATCTACTGTCGAAACAAAGGCTGACAACAAAACAAAGAAACCGAAGACCAAACAAATTCCAGAAAATGAACGACCCACGATACTATTAAACTTTCACCCAATGTGCTGATCTACGAAAGGAACATAGACTTCAAACGAGAGCGGTTGAGTACCTTCAAAATGTCACGCACGTCATAAAAACTATTTCAGAGTACTCCAAAACATCTTAAAAGCACTTCTTAAAAGAGCCGTATCTTAAAATGCACGCATCAGATACATGCAAAACTACTCAAGGGCCCTGCACTGAACCTTCCTACAGACTTTCCACCAATGAAATAATAGGGTCACCGCTGAAAGTCCCATATGTACACGCAGTGTGACGAGAACACTGCACGCTAGATGAGAGCCTTGCGCTTAGCGGTGATAGCGCGCTTGTTGCGCGTGGCAGTATCGCCCTTATCACACCCACGCTTCTCGGCCTCAAACGTAGGAAAAAAGCGGCAGGTAGGTGGGAGCCTTAACAGTGGCGCCTAGAGAGACGACAAGGGTGTAGATGTGTATGTAATAGCGTCGACATGCAAGGGCTGGAGAAACAGGAGATCCCGAAAAATCCCACTGAGCAGTGGCATCATTTGGCACGATTCCCACGTGTGAAAATCCGGGAGCGACCCCGCCAGGAGTCGAACTTGGTTTGCCGTGGTGGGAGGCGAGGACCCTAGCCGTTGCGCTACCGCGGCCCCCGCTTAGCAGTCAACAGAACATGAAACAACGAGTGACAGGCGACAAACTGGACAAGAAATGTGAGGGACAACAACCACAATGAACAAATCAGGAATAAAAGGTTATTTATAGTTTGTTGCGTTCAGCTCGTTGGTTCACGTACTACTGATTGATTAGTTCATCTATAGTTCCTAAATTTTTGTCCTTCATTTTGTGGGAAATGATTCGTTTTCCGTTTCTATGCTTTGTTCTAAGACTTTTTTTTCCGGGGATGCATACAGTAAATTGAAATACTTTTTGAAATACAGATATAGTGAAACCTCCGTAAATCGTAGCTCTTTTAACCTAAATACCGTTTAATCGAAACGGCCGGCTGCTTTTGTACAGTTGCGAATAAAACATTTTGTTGATTTAATATAAAGCGCAATGAGTAAAACAATAAAGTATAAGTATGGTTTTTTATGTTTGAGGAAGAATCTGAGTCACCACAGCATGTGACCTTGACACACTATTAGGGCATAGTCTTATCAAGCCACCTCGCCAAGTCAGTGTTCGCCAGATTCTCAAAGGAAAGGTTGTAGCGTTGTTCTGCTGAATCTGTCAGCATTTTGTATATTTACTATGTTTGCAAGTGAGTCATTTATTGTTTCCCAACGTTAAGTTAAGTTGGTGTATCGGAAGTGGATTGTGATAAAACTGAAGAAATATTGGGGGCAGTGAGACGAAATAAATTGAGAGATTTTGCAAAAAGTGGTGGCAGATATATCTTAATTTTAGTTCTACGTTATTAATAAGCATTTCGATTTTGTAAATTTGTTTTACGATAAAACTCAAACAAAATGCGTTAACATCAAATATTATACGATATTTCATTTTCTACCATTTGGCAACTAAAATGGTAACACATTTGATGTCCGAAATTTGGTTATCCGAAACCGTGTACCCTAATTTATTTCGGTCAACGGAAGTTTTATTATATACTTTTGTCAGGCCAGAAATCCATGGTTAAGAACGCGAATAGAATGTTGAATAGTTTCGCTCCTGCTAAAGTAATCGCTAGATATCGGACGGCAGCACGATCCAGAACAGTGCCTAAGTTGCAGGCGGTCGATGTCCTCCTTGGACGGTCTGCACAAGGTCTTCGCGGCACGGCAGTGCGTGCCGAACTGACCGCCCCTGCTCGCGCCATCGCTCACCGGCGAGACAAACAGGGTCAGAGTTAATTACCTCGCGCCGAACTGGTCGGCTAATTAATCACTCCTCCCCGAGCGGGATTAAAACATCACTCGCCGGTCCGTCTCCGCGCGGCCACTCAGGCTGCACCGCGTAGTACAGTCAGGTGCACGAGAGAACTGCCCTCCTCTTTCTTGGCGCAGACGTTACAACGGACGATTCTGGTTCCTTATGCCCAGCTGCCGTGTGTCGGGTTAGCCACGAGACATCCTGTTCATTTGATCTCAGAGAACGAGGCACTGCCAATTATGTCATAGTGGAATTAAGGCAAAACACGTGTATCGTAGATAGTTTAAATAAAACCAGGAATGTCTGATTCCACCCAAACCAACTTATATACTGTGGTATTTCAATTATATCCCTTTAACTTTCCGTGTTGTCAGGAAGGTAATATAGCTTAAAATAAATACAGACACACAATTTATGATTTATTAGGAATGTGAACCCACAAACTGGTGATCTAAATATGTTTTAAATACATCGGTAATGATTTCCCATTCCAGTTCCTCAGAAAATATTCTGGAACTTACGCGTTTGTTGTAAAAGATCCGTTTCAATCAAGTTTCAAATAGGTTCTGAAGTCACGAAATTCTGCGATTTGTATCAAGCAGCTCATTATGGCCTTTGAAACTAGGGTAAAATAATTTTCTCAGTTATCGACTTAAGAAATCATATCCTTCCACAATTTTTATTTTAGTAGTTTAAGGTACTGTGTGTACAACTAGGGAAATTAATAGGAGAAGAATACAAACACAGAGGCAAAATAGAGTTGATAAAACCACCACAAAAAAAGGCCTACAAAATATTAAAAAAAGAAAATAAGGAGCCCTGGAGAAAATGTATAACAGAGAAGGGGGATGAAGTTCCTTGAATACTAGTCTTTAAGATATTAGCAAATTAGATTAAACGCCACCAGATCGTGAATATCCTTACAAGACAAGGTCCAATTACAATTGGTGCTCGAGAAAATGCACACGAACTAATTACATCTCTCATGTGAGATGATGATGGGAAGGAAGAAGTTGAAAAACATGAAGAAAAGGGAAGAAGTATGGCCTACCTGCCTGACAGCTCACCTACAACAAAATTCAAAATATACACAGTCGAATCACATTACAATGACCACCTGCTAGAAGTGCCATCTGCAGCGCGTAGCCCAGGACGTATGGCCCGTGACGTGGGCTGGTGAAGCGGTTATATAATGTGACCGACAGGCTGCCTGTACACATTGCGCTTCCTGCTGTCATGGGTAAGGGAAGCGATTTAACCGAGTTGCAAAAAGGGATGATCATCGGCTTTCAGGCCAAGGGGAAACAGTGACGTTTATGAACTGTTCACGTGCCTCTGTGATAAAGGTATATCGTGAGTGGACGAAGGGCCCCTTTGGGAGTAACCGTCGTGGAAACTGCAGAGCTCCACGCGCCACTGATGTCCGAGGTGAACGTTGACTACGACGGTGCGTGAAGGCCAACCGACTGGCTACAGTGGAACAGCTCACCGTCCAAATGAACCAGGTGGCATCCAGACACGTGTATACCGCAACAGTTCAGCGAACTCTTCTGCAAATGGGGCTGCGGAGTAGACGGAGGGTGACTGCACCCGTGCCAACACAGGTGCATCGACGAAAACGACTGGAATTTTCTCGACAGTATGACGACTGGACCACTGCTGATTGGCGACGGGTAGATATCTCCGACGAGTCACGATTTCAGTTGCATAGAATAGATGGACATCAGCATGTCCGGCGAGAAACGTTGGAGAACCGACACCCTGCATTCATTGCTGGATGAACACAAGGTGGTGGGAGCAGTGTTATCGTTTAGGGAATGTTCTCTCGGTATTCTCTACGTGCCATCATATACGTGAAAGGCACAGTTTATCGATGTGGTAATGAATCCATCCTCGGCGATCACGTCCACCCGTACATGATTCTCGACTTTCCTCGGTAAGATGGGATCTTCCAGTCCGATAAAGCGCCTTGAAACACGGAAGTGTCCGCACGTGGCTGGAAGAGCACGATCTAGATCTCACAGTTCTTCCCTTGCCCCCAAACCGCCCCGATCTCAATCCAACTGAACATCTGTGGGATCACCTCGATCGCCGTGTTCGCCGTCTGTCTCCTCCGCCACGCACCCTTCAACAGTTGTCGGACGCACTGTAGAGGGCATAGCTCCAGATATCCGCGGAGACCTCTCAGCACCTTACTGAGTCACTGCCAGCTCGTCTAGCTGCTGTCCGTGCTGCGAAGGGCGGTTACTCTGGATACTAGCAGGTGGTCATAATAATTTTATTCGCTTGTGTAAAAATTAGACAGAATAACAAAATATACTAAGAACAAGAAAGTTCCAGAAGTACTCAAGAGATTATACCCTTGGCTATATCAAGACGGCCTAATACTAATGAACGACTGTCTACAGCAAGGATGTTTTCCGACTACTTGGACACAAGGAATACACAAGATCCTTTATAAAAGAGGAGATAAGGGCCCTACCAAAGCAAAATAATGCAGACCTGTCACACTTATCCCAGTATTGGGAAAGATAATGGACAGATTAATAGTCATAAGACTATTTGCCTTCTTGGAGGTGACAGAAGTATTACATCATAAACAATATGGATTTAGGAAAGGTTGGGGGACGGAACGAGCTGTCCTTGATGTCGTAAGGAAAATAAGAGCAACGAAGATAATCCTATGTTCTAGAAATATTACTAACATCAATGGAATATTCGGTATTGTGTAGTGGTCGGAGGCTCTGACGTCACACGTGATACCGCAGAAGACATAAAAAATAAACATAGGTTCTTAACACTCATGAGTGCAAACAAAACCGCATACATTTATATTACATTACTNAAGACATAAAAAATAAACATAGGTTCTTAACACTCATGAGTGCAAACAAAACCGCATACATTTATATTACATTACTGTCACTAAACTACAACACAGAACTGAAATCGCATACCAGAAAAAACAATTGCTGAAATTTGCAACACGATATATCATTACTTTAAAATAAATAGTGAACATATTTACTACTCTAATAGGTAAAACTGATGTTCCTGGTATAAGTGAAATGGGCTAGGTGTTCGAAATTTTTAATTCACTCAGTAGTTCAGGCAGAAGCGTTCGGCAATAAAAATGAAAGAAAAGTAAATTAACGAAAGTAAGGATAAGTTACATACATAGAAGACTGAACTGCAAGTATAATAATCCTTTACTATAACCAGTATATTATAGAGAATTTATAAGGAATGTTTTTACGCGCAACAAGACTGGATTCATTGATTCAAAGTGATGGTATTGTCGCGCCGGATATGCGACAAAATTCACTCATACAGGTATGGCCGGAAACGCGACGTGTAAACGGTATGTTGAGTTAGTAGTTTTTATGTTCCTTGGACACCGCTACGTTCACAAACGCATATCCGTCACGAGAATGAGATTGATCTTTAACTTTTAATTGGTGCGTACCAAACGTGAACAGAAAAGGTGGCCACGCCCAATGCAATATAAATTCACATAAAATTCAATGTCCGTAACAAATGCCGTCATAAATCGATACATCGCAAAAGATGAACTGTGCATGAAGCCCAAGACGAAAGAGTAACTCGGACACCACAGCCCTCAGACGCACTGTTCAGTAAATTAGGCCATGCTTCGCCAAGGCACGTTGTCTACAACCGGAACTCTCCTTGAACCAAGAACAAGCAGTCGGTGAACAAGTAGCGAAGTGAACTACAATTATAACTAGCGGAAAGTACGACGGTAACGCGACGAATCACAACAAATGTCGGTAGTACACGGATATGCAGCTCAATTACGGGAAGCCCGCAAAAAATGCAGGGGAGATTCAACGTTTGTACCAAGAGGGTTTTCTGACAAGACAGCAAACAGCACAAATCAAATACATTCATTTGAAAAAAAAAAATGATCACCATGAAGGAATCGCGCGAGTACAACGAAGGTTGCCACACAGTATCGCCATAGCGCGACATGTGTTCCATTTGCATTTAATGCGGTTTGCTTGAGCGGATGTGTCACTAGGGGGCATACATTTCCCTCCATAATTCGCAGCTGTAAGCCATAGAATCAGCCCTTAGTAGCGGTGTCAACCATAGAGCCAAGTTCAGTGAACACGCAGCATGCACTGAAGGCGCATTTGACAAGCCTTTTCGCAGCTGTAAGCCATAGAATAAGCCCTTAGTAGCGGTGTCAACCATAGAGCCAAGTTCAGTGAACACGCAGCATGCACTGAAGGCGCATTTGACAAGCCTTTTCGCAGCTG